>JBBCBC010000018.1:27812310-27988850 GCA_037126765.1 Stenogyne calaminthoides | reverse complement strand
GTATGTTTTTATTAAAAACAATTACATATTTCAAAAGCAGCATTTGAGTTAACATCGTCTTAGCAATAAATCTTGAAACTGCCGAAGAAGAAACTAATGAAATATTATGAGGATTATACAAACTAATTCATTAGATTTGACCTATTTAAAAATTAAGTACCCAATAATTTTAAAAGATCATATTCAAAGTATTACCCTCTCTAAGTCGACCTCACACATTTCTTTTAATCAAAATAATAAATTATAAATAACTCCATGGAAACGTGTTTTCATTTCTGGAAATTACAATTTAGGGAGTTAATTATAAGAAAACTGGCGATATAACCACCAGTTTGTAGTAAGTTATCAGTAGTTTGCAATTTATACCAGAAAATAATGTTATATACTACATCCGTTCCATTATAGTTTTTCATTTTATTTTTTTTTATCAATTCCACAATAAATTTTTCCTTCACATGAATGAAAAAGTAATTTTTAATACTCATAATATTTATCACTTTTCACATAATATTAAATGAAATGCTACTCTTTCTCCATATACATTTTTCATCTCTTCCAATACATAAAATTACCTTTTATTTTATTATTATTTTTTAATTAAAATACTCAAAAGAAAGAAAATTTATATCAGGAGGAGTAATATTTAACTATAATCAAAACCTAAATATAATATTTAAAATAAATCTCAAAAAACGCCAAGTCATCTACTTTTATTATCGAGTTTTTGTGAATGATTTGTTTTAAAGTATTTCAAATGGTAAAATAATTTTTTAAAAAGAGGATATTTGATTATTTTAATCTATATCTATGCGTATATCTTAAAAAAATATTTTTTATCATTTTAAATCTTAATAAAAATTCATTTCCATAAATAACTTAAAATAATAAATGTCTTGGCGTTCACTAAGGGACGGATAGAGTATTTACTATATTTTGCAGGTAAATATTATTTCCATAATGATGTGGTTGTGCGTTACTGGTATTTTAGAACAAGTTGGGAAACTAAAACTCACATAAACAAAAAAAAATTGACCGGGTCCAAATTTTTAAAATAGGAGTCTCAGACGTCACTATTACCCAAAAACAAGACTGGATTCCCTCTGCATTTGCTCCTTTAACTCAATAATAATAATAATTGATGCTCTTTTGGAGAATGATGACTACCTTAGAATAACATTATATTATATACAAATAAAATGATATGATCTTGATATAATTTATTTATGTTGAATTGAGATTAGAGAACTATTATCTCCAATGTTCATATAGTTTTTTAATTTTTATTAATTCTTGATTTTTTTTTTTTCTTTCAAGTAAATTTTAGTTGAGTACCACGTGGATCGATCATTATCTCTCAACTTTTTAGGAAGCATTTGTACCATGCATTTTCTCTTTATGTTTCTAATTTCATCCCATTTTGATTGAAATCAAAAGTTTATTTATCCATTTCTATAGAAAATAAGTTTACATCCATTTATAGTCAAATGACTTTTTCGATAAAACAATATTTTCTACCCGCATAGCTCACATCTATTTCCACCTTTTTATTTGGAGTGAAGAAGGACAACACATCATTTTGATAGAAATAAAAAAGTTTCCACTTTCTTATTAAAAAAAACTACTCACTATCCACTTTCGATACAAATATATTTTAAAAGTAGATAGTGATTTTTATGTAAAAAATTTTTGGATTATTTTGTTTTAAGATATTTTGGGAGTTCCAACTAAAGCGTTCAAAAAATTGGTCGTATAACTGACAATTCCAAAAAATATGTAATTTAATTTTCATTGCGTTCGAAATTGATCTATTCAGAATGAGTGGTTCCAAAAAAATCGTTATTCGGTGATGGTCCCAGAACCCAAAATAAAGGGTGGGCAAAATGTAGAATCATGGGGGCTTTTTTTTTATGCAGATTACATGTTAATTTAACATCCACTTATTTTGAAGGACAAAAATACCCATTTGATAGAATATTTTTTTTCTACACTTCCTCTAATTTTAACCCACTACCTTTTAAGATCAATATATATACCTTAAAAAGTAGCTAGTGATTTTTATGTTAAGAATTTTAGGGTTGTTTGTTACAAAATATTTTGGTAGTTCCGACTGGTCGTTCAAAACACTTTTGGTAATTCCATCTGGTTGTTCAAGAAAATTAGTCGTTTAAGCTGTCTTTTCAAGGGAATTGGTCAATTCGGCTGGTAATTCCAACAAAACTGGTTGTTCCGGTTGGTCGTCCCATAACCCAAAATAAAGGGTGGGTAAGGAATGTGGGTCATGTGGGTAAAAAAATTGTAACAAGGATACATGAGTCATTTTTAATTATAAAATTTGTGTATTTTTTTTTTATAGAAATGGATAGATTTTTTTTAATCAAAATGAGTATTTTTCCCCTTTTCCTTATTTTGGGTTTTGGAATGACCTGTCGGAACGACCCATTTTCTTGGAACGAAACAAACCCAGAAGTTTTTAATATAAAAATCACTATCTACTTTTAAAAGTATATTTTATCCAAAATTTTTTCTTTTTCAACATTGCTTCTTCTATCTCAGCATTCATGATAGTCTTTCACTTAATTTTTATTCTGATGTTCTTCAAATTGGATTTTTTTCTTAAGTATTTCCTATGCCTTTTCTTGTTCATTTAATTTGGGGTATTAATGCATCTTTCGGCCGGCATTTTGTTTGGAAAATATTCGTATCAAGGCATATTTAAGGAATTATCACAAAAATAAGGCCCACATTAACAATAGTATCAAATAAAAGGTTTTATATTTCACTTTTTTCTCAAATTAAGATATCTTTAAAATTATTAATCAAAACTCCAAGAATACTTCCGTCTAATGTTTGTGACATCAATACTCTCTCTTTTTCATTTTCCCTCGGTTCTTTTTGTAATTAGTGATAACCGTAAAAATTCAAGATTCAAATATTCTGCGAGCCTAAACTTTCTTTTTTTTAAATATCCGTGACTCTTGACTTTTCATCAATCCTTTGGATTCTCAAGTTTAAATGATCTAAAGAGGTATGTATAATCATTTTTTTTTTTAACAACAATCCAATTTAGATATAGAACATATATTCTATCAAACAATGACTTTTATTAATTAATTTCTCGTAACCTTATTTACTATAATGATTAAAAGAAAATGATGCCTCGATAATTAATTTCTCCAAAATAGTTTTTAGTTTTACATTGCGTGTTGAAAAATCTATCCTATTTATCAAGGTTTACCATTTTTTAATCATATTCTATATATATTATCATACTATATTTTCATTATTATTGGTTATCTCGGTCCGTAAAAAACTTCTCGCTTTTAAGATGTTAGATGATGATTTCTCATTCACACCCGGCGGCGACAATCATAGTAACTTGTGTGATGGTCCAATAAATCAATGAAGGTAAATTGAGAACCATAGAAGATTTTCATGATTATTAAATATTCGGATGGGGAGGAAATCGACTCAATATGTTCAAAGTACAAACAAACAAGTGTCTTTTTAAAGTAGGCAAAAATTCTTCCATCGCGAACTACATGACCTTTGAAAAAGTTATAGTGCATACAACAACTATGACTTATCAATTGCAGGAAAAAGATAGGAAAAGGTGTAGAACGATAAAATGTCGTGATTGTCGTGGCTTATTTACTGCTCAAAAGTTTGGTCTGCTGAAACTTATGAGGGTGAAACATACTATAGAAGATATAATTGTAAGAAAGGAGATCACCGAAATCGAGTTTATTTATGCGAATGGTTGAGTGGAAAGATGGTTATTGAAACAAAAAATTTTCAAATATGGAAGAGGTCACGGTTGGAGCTCATATCTCGGAGAGTTTAATATATGGCTCATTAGAGGGCAAAATCATAAATCTGTACGAAATCTAGCCGCCCGGCCTATGGATGGAAACATGATGAACGATTTACTCAGATTGGGGACTATCGTGGAATTATTGAGAACTAATCACGGGACTCTTTTTTGAAATATTGGCTCAAAATTACCTTCCGCGATTTGATCGACTTTATATATGTATAGATGCATGTAGGAAGGATTTTTAGTTGGATGTCGTCACTTAATAGCAATAATGAATGCTTCTTGAAAGGGTATTATCGAGGCCAACTTTTTATCGGTCAGAGCTCAAGATAGAAACAAGCGCCTCTTTTCAGAATGGCGACCATTTATAGTTTCTTCGAAAACTAAAGGGACATGGTCTTGGTTTTTTAAGTAACTCCGTCGGGAGATATTGGGTTTATTTCACGTGGTGAAAGATGGACTTTATTTCAGATTGAGAAAGGTAATAACTTGCATAATGTTGTTCTTTTGTTATATCAATATGATAATTGTTTATGTATTTTATTCAATATGTTGATTTAAATGATTTTATCATGAGTCTTGTTTCGGTATGGATGGCGTGTATCCGTCCAAGTATCATAGGCTATATGTTTTTGTTTGTTCCGTAATTTCAAAAAAAAGATGGAGGGATAAACATGTTGCGAACCGATTTTTTTGAAAGCGATAAAATTCCACCACCATTGTGGGATTCCAATGTTCACTGAATGAGATACAACAAACTTGTGGAGAGGCTTGGGAAACACTTAATTGATATCGTATTAGAAAGATGAAGCAAAGGCGGCTTTGAAGTTCACGCGTGAAGTCGGCAATTTATTTTACAACATTGTTGAGTGTTTGATGGTAAAATCTTAGAATCTCTGAGGTGGAGGGATTACTTTCTTTAATTGAGAATATCACGGTCTCAAGCGATATTTGACAAGAATGTCACGAAAAATAGAGAAAAGATGAGGAAAATAAATTGTGGTGTGTCCCAACATAATTGAGAAGCCAACATATCAATTATGGATAGTAAAAGTGGATGCATCTCCATTATGGGTGGTGATTAATGAGGGCTATCTTGAGGTATCACACGGACTGAAGTTTATTGTGAATCTTGACACCCATACGCACTTAGAAATTGGGATATATATCGAATTCACTTGCAAGCGTGTTGTAGGCCGCCATAGAAAAAAGTTAAGAGGAAACCAAGAAGATTATGTTAGTGAGTATTTCCAAGAGAGACATGCTTGAAAGCTTATAGCCATTGCATATATCCTTTAGACGGTCCTCTCTTTTTTTAGCCTAAAAGTGATCGGCTCATTCTCCTCCCCTATAGAAGGCACTGCAAGGGGAGCCAAAGAAGTTTAGAACAAAAAGACCCCGGTGAGGTTAGATATAAATCATAAAATAAAGGAAATATGGACCAACAAAATGTGGTAAATGTGGTGGACTTGGTCACAATAAAAAGAAATTTTTTAAAATAAGAAGGGTTGATCGGGTTATTTTTCAACAATTATTAACAAAAAAATGATTTTATCATTGTTTTTAATTAACTTTTCTAAAATAAATATTTGTTATTTCTTATTAGACGGCCTATCACGAGATGCGATTACCTCAACATGATTCTTCAACTTGATGGATTTGAGAAGGTTTGGTTGAACGAAATTAATGTCTCATAGTCATAGTTGATAAAATATAGATTCTGATTTCTCCGTTTTGATTAGTAATTTTAGTTTAGTATTGCATTCACGTATTTGCTTGGACAACTTAGAAAATTGGTTATTTCTTGAACTTGGTTGATTTTTTATTGAATTTATTTAAAACTTTTTGAATGAATAATAAAAGAATAAAAATTTGTGATAATAATCGTTAATATATATTGGCAATATTGATATATTTCTGAAGTTATCGGATCATGAGAATATTGTGTATTTGAAAGTTCTGTTTTGAGGAGAGGATAATTTGGATGCACAAGTTAATTGCGAGGCTCGAGGTTTAATGATCCTTTGTGCTTGATGAGAATGTAGTTTTTCTAAAAGGTTTCATGGTGGTTAGTTGTTTAGTCTATGGAACAATAGTTATGATTTTATGGTAGTTAGTTGTTTAATATATGGGTGCTAAATCATGTTCAAGAACCCGAAGAGAGAGTAGAATTAAACTTCCCCTCATTGTTGTGCTTACGATAATATAGTTGGCCTCCAAAAGTATGTGGAAAAACATACTTTGATGTTCTCTTTTCTCATTTCTTCTCTGCCAAGTATATTTTTAAGAATGTTTTTTCTCAAGGTTGCGACCTATCTTTGCAGATTAATTTTAATGTTAAGAAAATAAGTACATTTATGCCAAAGTTGTACACCATTGTATCCAACAACAGATTATACAAGGAACCAATTGCTATGGATCTCTGATTTGATCTTAGAGGATACAACAATTTATTTATTTCTACTAATATATGTTCAAAGCCTATTTAGTTTAAGGCAGTTTAACCCGATAAAATACATTCGTGAAAGAGAGGGAGAAAGGAGTTTACAATCACTAAGTGGTTGCCTTAGTTTACTTAGTCGAAAGCAATGATAATTCAAACATTATACCACCCCAACCAACATGCTAAGATTTTTGGTCGAAAATATCGGTTAGAGGAGATGAGGTTGAAAGGCATTGAGATTCATTATTCTTTGCACATTTATAGTCACGATGAATTTGAATGTATTTGAAATGTGTGAAGGTATTGAGGAGGTTAGGAGTGGTGGGAATGACCACCAAGCTTGAACGTATTGACAATGAAGACATGGTTAGGGTTGGGGGAGGTATCTGAAAGAGAATGAGTTGAGAATGGAATGAGTAATGGTAGGGATACAGAGTGTGTTTGGGTATAAATTTTGTGGTACATTGGTCTCTTTCTTTTGCTAGATAGAGTTGAAGAATATATCAATAAAATTTGAAAAAGGTATATACACACCAAATATGCAAATGAGTTAATTTCTCGATCAAATAAATATCACAGAATAATACCCATGGATTTCTCAGTGCCACGATGCTTTTAAATTTTTGGTAGCTACCACTTGCCTCCAAGTTCGGTGTTTTCTCTCAATATACTTTCCGTTTACGTACGGAAAAAAAAAAAACGACTTCATCCTGCTTTTATTTAACCAACAATCGAAGGTTTTCCCATAATAAATGATTATTAAGTAGCTCGAGGAAAATGGTAAAAAGTCCAGGAAATTGTTGTTGAATGCTTGAAAAAAACATACACTATCTTTTATGTTGGAACTCATAAAACTTACACAATTATACCATAATAGCAAATGAATTACCCTTCAATAAGATCAGATGTTTAACAACCCAAGATTATCAATTCTTTTTAAATCCATTTACATTTAAGCCACACGTTACAAAGCAAATTCAAAGTACATTGTTGTTCATCTATTATTATCATCATCATCATCATCATCATCATCATCATCATCATCATCATCATCATCATCATCATCATCATCTATTATTACAATTTATCAACGGAAAGTCGATCCTAAAATGACTAATAGTTGTTGATGGAGGAAGCTTGGTGATGAGGGAAGCTTTAGGCGGACTTTATCCCTTGTTGCTCATAAAGCTATCGAGACCTTGGGCAAAGAAAGATAATAAGACTTTTGTTGGAGATGGACATCTCGAGCCTACTAGTTTTGTTGGATTCATTTGATTGTAGGGAAAGATGGAAGAAGCTTTTTAAGAGCTCAACTCTTCAAGGCCGGACTCTCCAATTAAACTTACTACATACTTCATAATTGCTTTCTTGCTATCACGATTTGCCATCAAAATGTGTCATCAAGTTTGTAATCCTGCTGAAGAATTTACCCAAGAAAGCAAACTCAACGACCACACCTAATAAAACGCTATAACAATTAATCATGAAGTGAATAATTTGTAAATGTCCTCGCTTTTACACATTCTGCCGAACACATAGAGGGCCGGAATAAATGAGTAATGTTTTGTACAAACCATAAAATAATAAAAAAATGACTTTTGCAAAAAAAGACAAGTAGAACAAGAAGTACCACCATTCTGAACTCACAAGATCAATCTCAAGATGAGGATATTCATTATTTTACCTTGATAATTATGGAATTCACAAATGTAAAAAATTTCTTTGCTATTAAGGATGAAAATTTCGATGTTCTCGGCAGAAATTCTAGATAATGAATTACGGAGACATCGTGGAACTATTAGATCAATTTTAAAAGTGAATGAATGTTTGGGTGGCTTTTGGATGTATTATGAGGAATTCAAGAATGAGTGTTGTGAGGAATTTAAGAATGAGTGAATTGGGAAGTATGTATTAGGGTGAAGTTTTATGGAAATCGTGGGCTTTCATTGTTGGATATGTTTTGGAAGAAGATATTGAGTCTCTGTATCAAAATTCCTCTGTATTTTTATCTATGAAAATAAGATAGTGAAAGAGAAGTTAAGAATATTGGATGCCATCTAACACCAGCCGTGAAGTATTCTTATTTTGAGGCTAATAATTTTAAAAGATATCTTAATTTGAGAAAAGTGAAATATAAAGCCCTTTATTTGAGACTATTGTTAATGTGGCTTTATTTTGAGACAATTCATAAATATAGACCTTGATCTGAAATTTTTCCCATTTTGTTTATACAATAGCATAATTCTACATATAAAGTAGTACACTTGTTCATATATAATTAATTTTTCAATACCTTACATGTGATACTATAAAGACAATTATGTGTTACTAATTTTTATTTTGTAGCAACACATTTTTTGTCTATCATATTATACTTTTGTTCGTATGTAAAAGTGCACCTACACCTTGAATTAGCTCTTTTTGAGGTTACACAAAAAAATAATATAATAAGTTATGTTACCGGTTAAATTGAATTGAATGGTCAACCATCGTTGAAATAATAAAAATATTATTTTACAAATATATAACATTTAAAGTGTTGCTATTCTTTTTTATTCCAATCACATAATGATACATGTTTGTCCTCCACGATATATATATATGTCCTTATAGTAATATAAATTTGGGAGTGAGTTTTCCTTTGTACATATTTGTTTGACTTGATTCGATCCGTATAGATCTATAAATTTTCAACTTCTTCATTTATATTATAACTATATGTACAATATTATACGTAAAAATAAGATAATCTCACATGGAAATTTGATCGAGCTTTGAAGAACACAATAATATTATTTTTCAGGTGGAAATAGAAGGCATACAAATAAAATGTACTATTTTTAATGAAAGACTCCTCTATATTATTTTTTATAATAAAGTAAATCACGATAAACATCACCCGTCTATCTTAAATATCGTGCATGGTGATCAAGGATATATTATTGAATAAATTTAGGGGGATTTAATTAGGATGAAATAGTTAAGTGAATTTTTCGTCTCGATTCAAAAAGTATTTATTTTAAATTTATTTAATAAGACTCATTACTATAAATAAAATAAAACAAAGTTAAATAGTCAATTTATTAGCCGGTGAACTAATAAGAAATTTATTTATTAATTATTTTAACTTTCAAATTATAATTTTCACACATAATGATTATGATAAAAATATACTTAAATTATTAAATTTATTTAATTAAATAAATTGTATAATTTAGTTGATACTTGATGATTTTTATAAGGCTTGATTTAGCTTATGAATCGACAATACATTCCATTAGGAGCATCAACGGGGTGGGATAAAGCGGTTTATGCATCATTTGTCCTCAACCATGATAGTAAATTTTTTATTCTGAGACTGACATGATCCCTGTTGAAGAACTTTTTCTAATCTCCATTTCTGCTCCTAGTAACATTGGTTATCCCAAATCCCAACCCGAAAATTCAATTTTTTTAAAAAATTATTATATCTCCTTAAAAAGATTACTACTCTTCCTTGAACCAAAATGTTTATCGTTTAAGGATGTTCCTACAATTAAGAAAATAATTAAAAAGAAATAAATATATGTGTAGCGCATCAACATGTCAATTTTACCCCTTTATTTACTTTTGAGGAACATTTATTGCATATTTATATCTATACTATTTTAAAAAAGAAACTTGGGATGTGAGAATCATTTTTTTTGACCTTTTCCCCCCTCATTTCATATTGTTCATTTTTCATCCAAAAATTTTATCACATTTAAACATTTCATTTTATCACATTATTTTTTTCATTATTTTTGAGCCCCATCCGAAAGTATCCACGTGAGTTAGTATTGCAGTGGGTTTACCACGACGCCAAAAGTCGCCTCCTCTCCGGGTCTTACAGATTAGCTCGACGGAACCCTAATTGAATTCTACGGATCCGACATTTATTTGACACGAAAGCCAGCGGAGAGCCACAGTGGTTTAAGCGCAGTAGCAACAATCTATCTCCCTCCTTAGGCCGATATATCGCCTTGCATAATGCCCTATTAAGTATAAGGTTGATTAGGAAGATAGTTTTATTGAAAAGAATAACATATAGATATCAAAACAATTAGAGAATTGTCGGCCACGAGGGCGATTTGGGCGAAAAGACTAAAAATAGCAAGGAAGACATCTAGAGAAACATTCCCTAAACTAGAAAAAAACAACTGATATTATAAAGATCTTCTTTGCGGAGTTCACGGGTTAATTTTTTTTCAACCTTTATTTTCCAACCTTTTCTATTTCTAACATAAATCTTATTTTATTTGTAGGAAAGTATGGTGCAAGAATGGTGGATCCAGATTAAAAATTAGGATGGGCCGAAGCACCGGAATAAATGTTGAACATAAAATAAAAGCTAATAATTTTTTACATAAGTTGCATTCTACGATCTTTTATGTGATAGAATTCATCGATAATAGAATCAGGATCAACATCTTCAAACAATTCTCTTCAATATACACAACCATAGAATCTAATCAGTAATCACTATCCATTTTTTATCGAAGAACACTTTTGACATGCTTCATAGCTTAAAATGTTCGCTCAGTCGACGCAGTGGTAACATGAAGTGTCAAAACAAGGTGAATCAATCTCGTAACCAGAGCATACATATGTGCCTTGTTTTCCTCAACTAACTTCTGGGAAAGCTTAGAAATAGTTGATAAATTCCAAAAACTTTCATGAAAAGATATATCAGTTTTTTAATGCCGCAATTGAGATCTTAGATGGTGCATTTCTTGATCAGTAAAATCATCTGGATAAAATTTATCAGCAAGATGATAAAGATGATCTTCATGAAACAACTCGAAGTTATTTTCGGGACAAGGTAGTGCTTAAGCAAGAGTTCCCGGTCTCATCTTTGATTTGACAATCGATTTCATCCAACTGAGAATCTATCTCAATGTTAAAGTCATCAAACCGATAATGGTGCCCATACATGATAACGTCCACTTGTTGACACGAATAACCTATACCCATTTCATACGATCATCCATATTTGGTATTTCAAATTTGATGTTCTCTCTAAGCTTACTCCACATGTGTTAGAAGGCTAATCAAACCTTCATCCCTCAACAATAGAAGAAAAACTTTAGTACTTGAGACAAGATGCATCGCATTGAATATATAAAGAGACTTTTGTTGCAATGATCAACAAAGCAAATCTGAAATTTCCATGATTTTATTCATCAAGTGTAAGATGAATACAAATTCAAAAGACTTCATGACCATTAGACAACCATAAGCTTCACAACCTGTATCGTAAGACGAACTCTCATTTGACATATTTTGAAGCACAGTAATCATCGCACCATACATATCAATCAAACTACATGTGAAATCAAAATGAGAACTCCAACTAATTTCTCCAGGACGATGCAGACTAGCCATTTGATTAGCTCCTTCTTTATTTTTGTTCTCCCGTTGCTACCTTTTATGCAATTTCAATAGCTTGAGCGGATCGTAGTTCTGTATGACGCGTAGGAGAAGCTCCAACGATATTTACAATCTTATTCAAGCCTGAAAAGAAACAATATACTGGTCTTACTCTTCCACCTGCAGCAACTAATGCTAATTGCAACCGATGAGCAAAATAATGCACATGATATGCATAAGGACAATCTCTAAAAAAAAGAGCTTGTAATCCATTCCATGCACCACCCATATTGCTTTTATCCATCGCACTTTGACCCCTCATATTGCATATTTTGGTGTTATGGCGACTTAAGACAAGACATATTTCTTTCTTCAGGGTTGCAGTAGTAGTATTTTTAACATGTATAATGTCAAGAAAACACTCTTTCAAAATACCATCAACATCAAAAAATCTTATCACAATAACCATTTGCTCTTTGTTGGATATATCTTTAGCTTCATCAACTAAAATGCAAAACTTTGAATCACCAATCTCCTCACGAATTTTGTTTCTCACTCGACGACCAAAGATGCTCAAAATCTCTTTTTGAACTGATGGTGATATATACTTCGCATTCAAATGAGTATTCTCTAAAACAATGCCATTAATTTAATTGTTTGACTCTCCCAAAAGCTTTACAATTCAACGAGATTACCTTGATTTTTAGATGATCTGGGCTCCTGCCCTCTCAGAGCACATGCTTGCAAAGTAAGATATTGAAGACATTTAATTGTAGTCATAACCCTCAAACGATTATTCTTGATCTATTCCGGTTTTTCCCGATTCATTGCTTTATCAATATGCTGAGAGACATTCATTAAAGAGTTCATATAAACTATGTTTTAAAAGCGGAAGCGGCGATCGAACCGGACAACCTTAGCGCTTTTGGTTAAACGACAGGTCCTAATCTTTCATTTTTAAAGCGGATGAGCCGGTATGACGTTATAATTACGTAATATATAATTAAATATATAAATTATACATTTAATATTTAATTTAAAATTCAATTTTAACAATCTAAATTAAATGTCTAGAATATTAAAATAAGTTCACCAAATTTCATACAAGCATAGCGTAGTTCATCAAATGTTTTACAAACATCACATGTTATAAGTTTACCAAAGGCATGAATAACAACATAAAAATGTCTAATCTGAAATATTACATGTTATAAGTTCACCAAATGCATGAATAACAACATAAAAATGTCCAATCTGAAAACAACATCCAAATTAGCACCACTAGAGCTTGAGGCCATGCTTCCAACTCCAAACTTAAGTGAAATCAATATGATCATTGAGTACATCTTTGTCAACGTTCCCATCACCTAAACAAAAAATTAATTATAAATTAAAAGATGAAATATTAATATAGATAATGATACAAATAATATATGAACATATATTACAACCTCCTTGTGCTTTAGGTATGTCATTGTTAGCAAGTTCATTATCAAGTTCTTCCAATATTTCATCATAGTTAAACTTCCATTTGGTTGATCATCAACGATCCAAGCATCCACCTTATCAATGAACTCGTAATCAATTGGATCATATGTTTTATGCATTTCTTTACCGCTGCAAATAAAAAAAATGAAGTCCTAGTTTCAAATTTCAATCACTATTAAAACAATGATAAAAACATAATAAATAGTGAAGGATGAATATACGATTTTTCAAAGCGCAAATTATAATGAATAAACACAAGATCATTTAGTCTTTCATGCTCCAATCGATTTCTCTTCTTGGTATGAATTCGCTCAAATACACTCGAGTTACACTCACAACCAGAAAAAGACGATGTTTGACTCAAAATTCTAATGGCAAACTTTTGTAAATTTGGTGCATAAATGCCAAATAGCCTCCACCATTCATCTAACATTATGAACAATTTAATATAAGCATTATCAATAATAAATTAATCATATAAATAATGTAATATATAATAAAACATACCCGGAGCAGTTGTTTTTGCTTCTTTCTTAAATGAACGAAATTCCAAAGCTTTTCTTGCCTTCCCGATACATGGTTACTTCTTTCATTATGTCGATTGTCTCCGAGTGAAGCTCTGAAATAATTACAAGTAGAACTTTGTAAGCATTGGGCTCATTTTTATGAAGAGAGTGATCTGGATCATACTGGAATGCGGGATTTAACCAATAAGCAGCTGCATGCAGATTCTTTCTCAACATTTTATCCCATCTATTGTTGATAATATCAACAAATGGCTTGTACTTCGATTCTTGATTTTTAAATATCTCATTTGTTCCATTAACTGCTCTAGACAATGGGGACTATACACCAAAAAATTAATCAATGACCGTGACTCATATCGGTCCAACCATCACCAATTATAAATGCATCCGTATTCAACCCACTTAGATTGAAGAGATTGATGGTCGATGTACTTGACCTTTCAATTCTTTAAGAAGGGGACTCTTCAACATGGTAATTAAGACCAAGATACCCATGTCCCATGGATGCTATCCTACTCATCATCGGTTTAAAGTATCATGAGTTAACTGCATTCATGGGTATACCTGCATCATAAAACCATAAAGCTACGACCATGTCAGTTTCATGTTTTCTTTCTTTATTCTGCCATGATGCTTGTATGCTAGGTTGCGATAAATCTACTCCTGAACCCGAACCCTCTTTCATATAGCTCCCTACAGGTTTTTTTTCTCTTATTTCCTTTACCACTAGCATGCAAGTTTGGACTTTCTTCTTCATCTTCTGATTCATTAAAAGCAGGTGTATTCACCTTTTGCAATTTAGCCTTTTCAATATCAGATAAGTTCCCTTTCATTTGAATATAAAATTCATTAGGAACTTTAGTACAACTAGTCACATTACCAGGTTTGTGTGCTAGATGATCTTTCATGCGATGTATACCTCCCTTTGTATGTTTTGCCACAATAAGCACATTTAAAATTTTCTTGCACCATCTCGATCCAATTACCTCATTAATGCTTTCATCTTTGGATCAACTTTTTAGCGAACATTTTGAGCACCAATAAATCTTGATCCTTGCCCTCCTTATTGTAGAGATTGTGTAGATTCAAGATTCACCATCTTCGCATTATCACAAAAAAATACGTTAGATTGTTAAAACAATTAATAGTATTCCTTTTCACAAGAAATAAATCTTTCAACCTATTGACCCTTTCCATGCGCTTTACACTTTAAATATATAATAAACCACGAATACCAAGTATTTATAATAAATAAATGAGGCAATATTTTTTTAACCTCACAATGATTAAAAAATCTAGTACCAATATACTAACTCCACCGCAAGTCTCGCAACTCACAAATCCAATATACTAACTCCAAAGATCATATTGTTGCAACAACTAACACCATCGCAACTCATCCTATTCATGACTTCACATACTTAGCTCTTTCTATGGAACATTTATACAAATATTTATTTTTTTTTTTAAAATTACCTTTGTAGAGACTAGAGAGAGAAAACACACGTTGGAGAAAGGGACTCTCCTCCGGAGTGTTGCTCATGGGAATCGGGGAGAACCGAAGATTGGAGAAGAGGATGTTGGATAGGATTTAGCTTCGGACTTATTGCCCGATTGCCTCGCGAGAGAAAAAAAAAAAGAAGAAACGTTCAAAAATTGAAAAGAAATTAATTAAACTAGGTCTTCTACAAAATATTTAAAAATTAGTACTTAATTTTTTTTTAATTTTTATCGACGCTTGATTAAAGCTTGAACCAGGGCCCAGCCGATTGATTTTAGCCGCTTATTGAGCGGTTCAAAGACCGCTTCAGAAGTGCCCGGCCGTCCAATGCTTCCGCCGGTTAAGCTAGGGTTATCCAAGTAGCGGTAGAACCAGTCCGACTCACTTTTTAAAACATAGCATATAAGTTACTGCACTGTTGTGTTGTGAATCGACATCTCCCACATGTTTTAAAAACGAACATCTCTTCCCATCATTGACTCTTTTTCAACTAGCAAAGCCACTGAAAGTAAATGCACAATGACTATTGTTCAAATGATCAAATAGGAAGCATGGGAAACAATATGCAACATGATTTGTGGGTGAGTACTCTAAGCAAGGAAATTGACGAAAACACGAACTTCAAAATCGGCGATTCTCGATTTTCATCGAATGTTGGCTTATACTCATCCAACTCGGGTTCTGCATCCATTTTTATGTAAGCTCGTCTTATTTCATCTCTTTGATTAACAGGATGTTCACCAATCGGGATATGTTTAGACGGATCATGTTCAAGTGAATCAAAATCAATCTCAATTCTTTGTGATTGAGGAGGTTAGACATCAGTAGGCGGAGCTACATTATCATTGTTAGATGCAAGATGCTCTTCACTTATAATAGTTTCCTTCCATTTGAAGTTGGTGAAGAGTGACTTGATAGTTTTTCATTTCTTCACTTCTCGATTATCCATCACCTATTACAAAATCAAATACAAAATTAGATGAATTTTATAATGTTATGTTTTTGGTACTAATCTCCAAACTCCGATATACTACTTCCTCAATTTATATATATTTTGGACTAAACTCTCATGTACGACTTTCCCAATTTATGCTTCTCTAATGTAATTATATAAATATTAAAGCGCTAATCTCAATATTTGAAGAATCATCCTACAATAAATAATAATAATTGCATATAAGACAATCATCCATATACAATAATCTAACTTTAACCGTTTAAACTATTAAAAAAGTTTCTATTACAAAAGATTTTATATTAAATACTCAACAAAGTTTTTGATACAAATGTCATATTGTAATTTGTATGTAGTAATGTAATATCTAAAGATTGAGACACTCGAATAACATCAATCATGTCCTTTCATCCCCACCACCAATAAACAGTAATCTAATTAATGTAGGACCCTTCTTTCTTATTAAAACTCTTACATTCAATGAATAGACCACACTATGAAATATATATGAATACATTATCACTCCACAATATGAATAGTCCATTATTAAGCTCTTAAATTCTTACTGAAACATTATAAATTCAGAAAAAAACATTAAATGACTTAATATACCACAACAATGGAGTAGTGAAGGAGACAAGAGGAGGGGCCGACCGTGGGCACGCGCCGACAACAAGAGAAATGGTGGCGAAAATATTACAGATTGACGGTGAGTCGACAACGCAGCAGCGGAAGCTGCGGAATAGGGATGAAGACGTGAAGTATTGGACTTACTTTAGTTGAGGGCTTTTATTTGAATTCAAATTTTAATTCAAACTTGAGCTAATATATTTTTACTTTACACTTAATTAACAAAAACATTGGTAGCCTGATGGTGAACTCTCGGTTATTTGCAGTGAAGGGCCACATGTTCGATTCCTGAGGGTGGACATTAATTTTTTTAGTGGTAATTTTTTTCCCAAAAAATAGGGCAGGCTACAGATCGGCCCAACACTCATTGAGGTCCGCCCTTGTGGTGTAGGTAACCATATTCAACGAACAAATTAGCAAGTTCAATGGCACTCTTGAAAACGAGAAAACGTATATTATTCGAAACGCAATCGCGAAACCAGTTAATAGAATTAACATACACAGATACAACCGAGCTCGAAGAGATTGATACCTTACATAAAAATAAACTCTTACGTGAATTTTAACGACGTAGAAAAGTTTTCAAAAGGACAGCGACTCATTGGTAATTCTGTTATTTTCTATCTTCTGATGTGGACACTTTAAACTTTAAATTGATAAATAACTAATCTACAAAAAATGAAAAAGAAAAAACCTAAAGCCATAAGTCCACATGTCAAACCAGAGGCCGGGGCCCCAAAAACCTTGCCAAGGTAAAACCTTCCTTAGGGCAAAACCCTTGGACAAGGGAAAATGGTGATCCCTCTACAGATAATTTGTATTTCTTAAAATATACAGATGTTGTGGGAATGGTAGACAAAGTAAGGTTATGTTGTCCACATGAAGAAACCACCAGCATGAACTCACTTTTGTGGACACCATGTAAAAAAGCCTTAATAAATTTTTTTTAGAAATAAGGCTAAAAAGACGATTCTTTAGATTTAAATAAACTAGGATTTATCAACCCTAAAGGTATTTTAAACTTAAATCACAGATCCAACACAATACAGGTAGAACTGTGAGGAAACTTGGCAATCAACAAATGAGAAATTGGAAAACCTGGTTAAGGTGAAACCAATAATATATAGCAGCATTGAACACGTCAATCAACATGTTCGGAGGTACTTAATTTGCCCTCCCTATTAAAAAACTAATTCTACATTTTTTATCAACTGAATGAAGATATAATGTTAGTTTTATCATATACAGGAGAAATAAAACTAGCAACTTCTTATACAAACATTATTGAAACCAAATGATATGATGACGACATGGAGATTTTTTTTCTCGCAGAGGTACAAATTTCTAAATATTTTTATTTAAAAAAAAATAGACTCGTTAAATTTTTTTAACAAAAAAGAATCTTCCCCATTATGGAAAGAAATCTTTTTCCAATCCATTTAGATTATTTTAGTTTTAACAGATATTATAACAAACAACGTCAAAGATTTGTTTTGTTCATTTGTTGGGAAAGTAGTTAAGGTGCTGAACAAAAATGACCCTTGGTTTGAGAAGTGCAACAACTGCAATACACGAGTGCTCCCACTTTTGGAAGCGGTAAAACTGTGTCGTGTAACTAATGCAAAAACGAAAATAACCCTTTCAACACATTTACCATGTTGAGGTTACTCCTGGAGAAAGGTAATGAACAAGTGTATGCCACACATTTCAAAGCAGTTGAAACAATGATTTGATGCCCGGTTCAAGTACTTTGCAGAAAAGCTTTTGATTGTATTTTTCATTTAATTTCGTTTACTTATCAAAATTAAAAGACACAAAAATCATATACCTAAAAACCTAATCAAATTTCAAGCACATGACAAGCACACGTGTGAAGAATACATAAAATTGATGCTTTGTGAGGACAAACACTTAAATTTTTTTGGTCAAGATGAAGAGTAAAGATGGTAAAAGACAACAAGAAAGAGTAGAAAAGAGAATTGTTGTTAAAGAGGTCCTCAAAATTAATAAACATTCAAATGAAGATGGACATTTTTCCAACAAACGGAAGCTAGACAGTTGAACTTGACTTCCAGAACTACCTTTAATATGTTGATTAGAATTGGATGCAATTTACATTTGCATTTAGAGAGAGTTCTTTATCTTGATTAAAAATTTTGTTAGGACATACTCGAGTTTGAAACAGAGTTTTCCATTGCCTTTGAGCTTTCTAAAATTATGTGGATCACATTGTTTTCATGCAATAAAAGCTTTTTTTCCCTTTACCGACATTATTGGCTATGAAAGTTTGAATACTTTCACCTCCAAAATTTTGGCAGTGTTTGCCCATGATATGTACTTTATAATGAAAATCTGGTGCAGAAAAATACCTGTACATGATTTACAATTTTTGAGCATTGAGGTGATTGTATGGCTTATATTTTGTTTAAGGTTATATATTGTATCATTAACACCTTATAGATTGTGTAATTTGGATTCATATGAATGCGGTCTTGGACGGTTGGCTTCTACGGCCCAAGAGTTGGCACATTATCATTCAATGAATGGTACTGTTTTTCCTTTTTCCTTCAATTCTATTAGAAAACAAATAAAGCGAATTGTTAATAATTTTAAGGTTACACAATTAAAAGAAAGTTTTGTCTTTATTAATAATACATGCTATTATAAATAAAAGAAGAATAATGTTTTAAAACTTTTAAATGGGTTAAGCTTTCCTGAGATAGATTGTTATTCAGAATAATCGGGTTATGTTAAATTTTAATCTTTATATTTTAACCCAATTCAGTCATTGAACAATGTTCAAATGCTAGAAAATATTGTTTTGAAGGATACTCAATTGAGTCAATATCTCTTTGATATAATCTTTTTCAATCAAGAAATTTACACTTCCTTCCCCACCCACCAATACGACTGCATTGTCAACCTAACCACCCACCATACACACATGTAAAATTTATGAAATCTATGAGAATGTGGATAACTGTGAATGTGTCTCGAGCACGACGAGCACATGATAATAGACGAGATTAATGAGTTTCAAGATGAGTATTTGCACAAGAAGCTTTATGGAGAATGTACAAAAAGTCAATGTTGACATAATACTTCGAGAAGTGCAAAAATGATCCAAATGCAAATAAACTTCATACAGAGACTTTCCAAAGCACTACATGTGGAACAAGCAAAACCATAGGTGTCAGAGACAAAAAGGGGGAGCTGCCGTGGCAAGGATAGCAAATGCAATCCTATCGAGGGCTAAGGTACTACAAATGAATACTACTAAAACACTACCGGGGCCGAATATTTGTAGGATCTAATGAGTGTTGACAGGCGTAAGTTTGACTTTCAAGGAAGCATCACGTAAACGAGGACTTCTTTCGCCGACTAAAGTGTAATCGAATGCTTGATTTGAAAGCGAATCTTCCAAATGCCTTGAGATTTCGTAAGATTGTTCGCGAACTCACACTAACACACTGTGAGCAGGCTGATGTTAGAAAAATTTGGGAACTCTACTTCGTGCCAATGTCAGAGGATTTCGAAAGACAATATAACCTAACCGTTGAAGAAAAGCAAAACCGCACACTTCAAGATATCAAAACTTTCCTTGAATCTATGGGAAAAACATAAGTGCATACGACTTGCCAACAACAACAAATGTTGAACCTGAGATGCCTAACGTGAGTATCGAAAAAGATGATGGCGAATTATCAATCATGACGCCAGATAAGGACTTTGAGGCAGCACAGAAATTGAACGAAGAACAAAAGCATACGTATAGAGTCATAATGAAAAGAATTGACAACAAAAGAGACCATTTTTTTATCTACAGATCGGGAGAAACAGGAAAAATATTCCTATATAGGCGTTCATAGGAGAAGTAAGAGGACGAGAAATGCTTGTGCTTGCAATTCACGACTTTCGGAGTTGCATCGTCAATACTACTTAGGAGGCGGGACAACACATTTGAGATTTAATATCCCCTTATAAACAGATGAAACAATTATATATCATATATCTAAGCAAAGCATTTGAAAGCGTAACTCATTAGAAAAGCACCGATTATATGGGATGAAACACCAATGGCGAAGAGAACAACCATTGAGACTATTGACAGGACCTTTCGTGATATAATGAAAAAATTTCTATCATTCGAGGGAAAGATAATGGTGTTTGGAGTAGATTTCAGACAAGTACTTCCAGTTGTTCCTTAAACAATGACATCAAGTTGTTAATGAGAGTCTGACATGCTATTACTTATGCCATTTAATGGAAATACTACAGCTAAAAAGGAATATGAGAGCTGAAGGAAATTCGAAATTTGCTGAATTCTTACTTAGAATAGGGAACGAAACAGAACCAACAACAAGGAATAAAATAATTGCATTGCCGAAAGAAATAAACTTTGCTTCTGATAACAGTAGCTCTCCAAAAAATTGTTTAATTGAATCCATCTACTCTGAAATGGAAACCAAAGCAGGCTCACCAGAGTACATAACTCAACGAGCAATTCTGTCGACCAAGAATGAGTACCTCATCAATGAAAAAATGATAAAAGACTTTCCTAGGGAGAAAGCAAAGGAGTTCATCAGTTATTATATTATTGTGGATGATACAGGGAAATATTACCAAGAAGATTTTATCAACACTTTGTTGTCGAACGAAATCCCTCCGCATCGTTTGTTGCTCAAGCAAAACTGTCCGATTATGCTCCTTAAAAATTTAGACTATGCCAATGGACTGTGCAATGGAAGCCGTTTGATTTATCGCGGATTCACCAAATATCTTATTCACACAGAAACTGCGACAATGGAACATAACGAAAAGAACATATTCATTCCTCACATACCTTTTAGTCCTGCAAATGACGAGGGCTACCCTTTGAAGTTCATTCATAAACAGTTCCCTATTGTTTTGCAATGACAATAACAAAGCTCAAGGACAAACAATTTAGAAGGTTGGAGTTTACCTCCTAAAACATGTATTCTCTCATAGTCAACTTTATTTGGCGCTGTCCAGAGGAATCTCCATACAAGATACAAAAGTTTTGATAAAGGTAAAAGAGAAGCATTTGGGGAAAAAATATTGTGTACAAGGAGATTCTAATGCAAAGAAGGAAAAATAATAAAAACTTTCTAAGAAAAAAGTTTCGACACGCACCACCACACTATAACACTTAAAAAAATCATGTTCATGGACGATACAAGTTAAATATTTTTTTAAATTAAAATATGATCAACTTAAAAGATGCATTTGTTGTAAAATTTTAAAACTTTATTTGTTGTTCAACATGCACCACCATACTTCGACAAATTGGTATCTGATTATGATATACGTTTGTACTTAGCGATGTTGATTTGCAATAACGATTAATTTAAACAGAATTAAACATTTTTGGATTACCTCAGTCATTAAGCCAAAAAAAATAGTCGTTATAGTGCACAAAAATTAAGTTATTGCACTAAAAATATGACCTTTAACGTGTGTGTATATATATATATATATATATATATATATATCTTCTCAACATTTCATATGGAACAACCAACAAAATCCTCCAAAAATATAATATACATTTCATTCCAAAGAGAGAAGATATGTCTAGCTATAGCAAGAACACATATGTTGGAGACTATCTAAGATACAGAATATCGTGGTGTCAAAAGTGTGGGTGCAATGCAATGATTATCAAAAACCAGGGAGACTGTACTACAATTGTGAAGTTCATGGTTACTCTCATTGGTGAAATCTTATTCATTATGATGTTGCATATCACGATCAAGAAGAAGTTTCAAGCATGAGGTACTATGATAGAGAATTTGTATCGATGATGTTGCTCAAAGGGACAAGATCTTCTGATTATGATTATTATTATTATTTTTTTTTTTTTGTGATGCGCTAAAATATAGAAAACAGTTTGGTTGAAAAGATTTAGTCATAATTGCACAAATTGGATAGTGCAACTAGTGCGCTAAAGTGTTATTCATGTATTTTACTTGTTTTCATCTAAACAAAAACTTGACTTCAGTTTTATTTAAAACTACATATCGTTCATACGCAACTAATATTATTCAATAAAAATTGAATGTTGTTCAATGAAGATAACTAATATTGTTCATTAAAAATAACTTATATTGACCAATTAATAACTTTTAGTAGGACAACTAATAAAGTGCACTTAAATTAAACAGTACAACTGATGCATAGAATCATTTCTCAACAGGGCAACCAATTCAACAAAGATATGTATATTATATGTCTAGTAATTATATTATTACATAATATTAAAAATATATTTTAAAATTAATAATGTGAAATAAATTTTAAAATGCTTCCTGGCTTGACTTGTTTGAACAAAAGGCTAGGTTATGCTTGAAAAAAAGGTCTATCATAGTTAATAGGTAAGGCTTAGAACTAACTTTTGTAAATATGCTAGGTTTTTTGATGCAAACCTGGTTGAAAGAATTCCATGGACATGAGCGTGAGTCTGAAAATTATGATATCATGAAAGAATTTCATGTCATCTTAAAGACCACACTTGTAGAGAGGTGTGAAATTAATTCGTATTTATTTCCTAACATTGTACTTACATGTTTCCACCCATAAATAAATGTAAAAAATTAATAATTAATAATATAATTAATCACGAATGTAAAATTTTAATAATATAGTGATAAATTAATAATTAAATAATTTTTTAATTAAAAATGGATCAAATGTAAATAAATATTTAATTCAATTATTTTGATTATTAACTGAACATAATTAAATTAATCGAATAGCATTGGCTCCTTCAGAAAATTTGGCTTTCTTTGAACCTTTTGTTGACCCTTATTTAATGGCAAAAATAGTCAAGTAATTTACCCAACACAAAAATTTATTATAAGACTTGTCATATTTTAGTCTTAGCACATTATAAAAGTTTACAAAATATATTCCGCGTACGTATGAGATAGATTCACACAATACTCTTCAAATATATTAAAAATTAAGATGCAAAGTCTTATATGCAATATTGCATAGATCCTGATCTTGTTCCTTCTTCTTCTTCTTCTTTCATTCTCTATCACTGATTTCTCTCACACAATAAATTACTCAATAGATCTATTTATTTTACTTGTTAAATTATATTTCAATATGCCGGATTAAGGTACTGAGTATAAAGTTTTATATATGTCTTGGTGTTTTTCATTTTTTTATTGGATTTGTACATACAGTAAAATACAATTCTTCATAGTAATAAACTTGTGTTCATACGGTAACACATTTTTTTCAATACCTTACATGTGGTACTATATGGACAAGTATGCATGACTTTCAGGACAAGTATGTATTACTTGTTATTACAATAACACATAATTGTCCTAGCAGTAACACAAAATTGCCCTTGTGGTAACATAAATTTTTCTGTTTATCTTGCACATATTTTTTTAAAAAGATTTGTTTTATTCGGTTTTGATCCACAATTTTTTTTACTCATTCCTTAAATACAAAAATGTTGCACCGTGCAATATTTCACAAGAGACCTACTCAAATATATATATATATATATATATATATATATAAATATATAGGGACAATATTATGAAATAGTTCAGATAGAATATTAACAAATTTAAAGAATGAGCTAAAAACTTGTGGATCCTTTGCGGGTCGAACCAAGTCCAATTGATTTTCTCAACAAAATCGTGCAAAGGCAAAACATAAAAACCGCTTTCATGTTTGTGTTATTATAAGGGCAAGCATGTATTATTGTAAGGTTAAGTATGTGTTATTATAAGAAAAAGTAACACACACTTACCCTTTTCAGTAATATATATAAAGTATTGAAATTGTGTTACTATAAATTGTGTTACTATACAAAGTATTGAAATTGTGTTATTATTGTAATGATAAGTATGTGTTACTATATATATAAAATTACACACACTTACTCATGGAAGGTTTCGAGAGCAGTGAGTCAACACAATCATGAACTTGTTCTTAGTATGTCAATTTTAATGCACGGTCATATAAATGTTGGTGTTCACATGAGAGCAGGTTGGAGGCTAATGATATTGCGGTATTAGGCCTAGTAAGAATATCATATTGTGTGAAGTACAAGTAGGCGGTCCCGACCAAATTGGATGTCTTCCAAAAAGATGTAGAAATGTCATAGATGAAAGAAAGAAGGTTGAGGTTAGGTGATGGAGATCTGAGGCAATAAGAAAGTTATTTTTGCAAATTGCAAATGAAATGAGATCCCCAATTCTTTTATTTGATTGACCTTGATCATGAGGGGAGGTTAAGAAATGTGTTGTGGATGCACCCTAGAAGCCGAGCTACCTACGTAGATTTTGGCGATGTTGTGAGCATTGATACCACATATTTAGTGAATCGGTATGAAATGTCGTTTGGAGCATTCGTTGGTGTTAATCATCATGTCCATTCTATACTTCTAGGTTGTGCATTGGTGACAAATGAAGATGCCAGTTCATTTAAGTGGTTATTTGAAAATTGGCTCGAAGCAATGGGTGGTGTCCCACCTAAGGGCATATTAACCGACCAAGCCGTAACCATCAAGATTGAAATAAGGGAGGTGTAGCCAACCACAGTTCACAGATACTGTTTGTGACATATTCTAGCAAAGGTGCCGATGAAATTCTAGGGCGCTCAAGACTATAATGAAACTTGTATTGAATTTAAAAGGATCATATATAATAGCATGACGATTGAAAGATTTGAGAGGAAGTGAGCATAGTTCCTGGTTAAACATGGACTGAAAAATAAGAAGTGGCTTCAAGATTTACATGAGGAGAAGGAAAAATGGGCGCCCCATATACTTAAATGACATGTTTTGAAATTTGGTATGATTTCAACCCAACGTTGAATGAATGCATGCTTATTTTGACGATTTTGTTCACTCAGCGATGCGAAGGTATTCATGGAACAAAGATGAAGTGGCAATTGGGAAGAAGATACAAAAAAGAATTTATGGTGACCATGATTCTTTTGGGAGACCCAGTTTCAAAAGTCCTACACGAATTCCCTTTTTGAAAAATTTCAGGATGAGATAGATAGTATCTTATATTGTACTATACTTTCAGGTGTTGAGGATGAAGAAATTGAGTTAGTTTGCAAAAGTTCAGTGTGAAGGAGAGAAATATATTGGACAATGATGAAGTGTTTGAATTCACGTACAAGGTGGAGTACCGGTCGACGGAAGAGTCTCTAGTGTTCAACTGTAGGAAGTTTCAATTTGTTGTAATCCTATGTCGTCACATATTGAAGGTTATGGTTGAACAAAATATCGATCGTACACGCGTATATATTGAAGAGATGGAGTAAAAATGTGAGTCGAAGACAGTCATCGATTATTTTTGCAGGAGGGTATCCCCATATGACTAATGAATACAAGAAGTTTCAGGAAGTTGAAAATATTTTGTAGAATATAGTCGATGCAAGGTTGGGGAGTAAAGAAAATTTGAGTTCATTAAGGAAAATCTAATTGCAGTGAAGTTTGATTTGTTGAATTGGAAAAATGAATATAATGAAAGTAATGATCCAACATCAACAAAAGGAGAAACTGTTGGAGGTACCCTTATAGGAGACCCTTTAGTCACTCCTACAGTTGGAATGCCTAGAAATGGTCGATTTATGTCTTCAGCGGAAATTACTATGAGAGGGAAGAAACGAGGAAGAGGTCGAGGTAAATGAGAAGGTGAAGTAGAAGGAGGTGAAGGCAAAGGCAAAGACAAAGGTAAAGGCAAAGGTAATGGCAAAGGTAATGGAAAAGGTAAAGGTAAAGGTAAAGGTAAAGGTAAAGGCGAAGGTGAAGGCGAAACCGAAGGTCAAAGTGGAGTTAAAGGCAAAGGCAAAAGTAAAGGTAAAAGTAAAGGACGAGGAGAAGGAGGAGGAGGAGAAGGAGGACGAGGAGGTGGTGGTGGATGAGTTCCATCATCACAACCAACCAATGAAACCAATGACATTTACAATTTTGATTTGAACTATCCTGATCCATATTTTGCAACACAATGATTTTGGTTTAGTGGAGGAATATTGGAAAATTATGTGTGGTTGAAAGTTGTATTGTTTTAGGATATTGTAAATGTTATGTTTTGGTGATGTGGTGTGATTTTGTTTGAATTACATTAATTTAAGGAGTTGGAGTTAGTTTAATGCAGAAGAGATTTATTGTGAAAAATCTGGAATATGAAAATAGAAAGATTATATAAAAAACATTGTATTCGTGATATATAGATTTGAAACTAATAGATTTTAATAAGGTGTCAATAATTAGAGTCAAAATACTAGTAATTTAGAATCCCAATGTCATGTCATGGACTTTGTGTTAGTTTTTTAAAAATTGAAAGTCCAATTAGAAGTAAGCCCAATTGTGTAGTTTTTTAAAAATTGAAAGTCCAATTAGAAGTAAGCCCAATTTCGTGAACATTACTTAAAGCCCAAAGATCGAAAAAGTATAGAGGGGACAATAATTACAAAAAAAATCCGAAAATATCTCAATTTAATCCCCCAAAAACTTGTGTGGTTCTGCGTAAAAAAAAAGTATTTTTTCTCATACGAAAATATAAGTCCAAACCCTGATTAAAACAATCAAACTTATCTTCTACCCCCATCTTCTTCCCTTTCAACCCAAATTCTAAGCCATGGATAACTATGACCTTGAAGCTTTTCGAAATACAGCGTTGAGGGTGTGGACATTGTACGAGGAGACAGTGCTGGTGATATTATTACTGAATTTCACGGAGGGGATGGTCGTAAATCATGACCTCAACTACAATAGGATTATGAGTTGTGTATTTCTCTGAATCGCATGGTGTCTGGGTCAAAGGTTTGGTTTCATTCATGTTATTCAAGTGGTAAGGAAGGTCTATTGACTTCGTGAAAGGTACCACAACTTTTTGTGGTATATTGCTTATCATTATATACACTATGATGAACCAACAAATACTGGTGAAGTCGATGAAGAGTACTTTGACCGTGGGGTATGGCTAATCTGTATTTTGGTTTTAGTAATCAACTTAGGATTTTCTATTTTCTGTTATTGTTTGTTGATTGGCGTGTTCTTTTCGTTTTTTTGGTTTTAATATTACAGAAATCTGATCAGAGAAGGTTCTTCAGGCTTCATGGTGAACATTTCTTCCATGAATTTCATCATTTTTTCTGGTTGAGGCAGATGGATCAGTTGGATTTCGATTGGATTACTGGTACTTATGTTAATAGAGACAGGTGGCTACGAGCACCAAGAATAGGGCTTGGGTTTGGGTGGGGTTAGTAGTCTTTTGTTATTGACATGCTTTTGGCTGGGTATAGTGGTTGGGGGTTGTTATGTAATTTTGAGTTTGAAGGTGAAATCCATATGTTATTATGTTATTTTGGGTTAAGTTAATGGTCTAATATACATCAAAAGATATTTACAAGTTATGATTAGTGATCCTGTGTTATATTTGTGTAAGATTTATTTGTTGGTTTGTTTTACTAAAAAAATATGACTGAAATAAGACACCAAACATTTTGTATTTATTGAACAAAACTGTTTGTTTTGTATTAAATGAAGAACAATTTGTCTCATTTACTGACCCGGGGTGAATCACCCCCAACAAACAAATTTAGTCATACTGATAAAATAAGACTAGTACAAATTAATTGAAAACTTATGAAAGAAGTTTGCCAATAATTTTTCTAAATTTAAAACATAAACTAAGACTTTATATTTACTTAGATCAATATGATAATTATGAACAAAATTACAAAAATTATATATGAACAAATAATTAATTTAACATTCGAAAGTCTTTCATTACTATTTAACAAATATAAAGTTTTGGTTGCATATATTCTAAATTTCTTGCACAACCATCTCAATCTGCTGGCTCGTTTTTGTTTCGTCCATTAACTCCAGGACGATTAGTTCCAAATGATCTTGAAAATGTTTCAACTCCTCCCTCAAACACTTCAGAATAGCTTTATTTTTCACCACAATTTTCATAACTTGCTGCAAACAAACTATGAATTATTTTATTTTAAAATTAATCGGATAGAGAATACATTAGACTAATTACATAAACAAACCTTGAAATCGGGATCCCAAAGAGGATTGGAGAAGTCGTACTCTTCGAGAATCTTGTTCACTCTCGCTTCATCATACTTCACCTATAATGTGTAAAACAAAGTAGAGTATAAGATAGGATCCGATTTGTGGATTGAAATATTGAAAAGATTAAAGATTCAAGATAAAATGAACCCTCAGATTAAAGATTCAAGAAAAAATAAATCAAAATACTTGTGGATTCAACATATTTGTGAATCACATCAAATGAACAAGAGAGATGAGAGATAGATAGAGAGAGAGAGAGAGAGAGAATAAGTAATACTACTCAACTAGTATGTTTCATTGTGAACAAGTAAGACTGATTATTTGAAACAAGTAATACTAGCAAGTCATTGTATGTTTCATTGTTAAGAAGTAACACTGATTAGTTGAAACAAGTAATACGAGTAAATCATTGCATGCTTCATTGTTAAGAAGTAACACTGATTAGTTGAAACAAGTAATACTAGTACAACTTGTATGTTTTATTGTTAAGAAGTAATACTCATTACTTGAAACAAGTAATACTAGTAAATCATTGTATGTTTCATTGTTAAGAAATAAGACTGATTAGTTGAAACAAGTAATACTAGTACAACTTGTATGTTTCATTGTAGTACTGATTAGTTGAAACAAGTAATACTAGTAAATCATTGTATGTGTCATTGTTAAGAAGTAATACTAATTAGTTGAAACAAGTATTACTACTCAACTAGTATGTTTCATTGTTAAGAAGTAAGATTGATTAGTTGAAACAAGTAATACTAGTAAATCATTGTATATTTCATTGTTAAGAAGTAACACTGATTAGTTGAAACAAGTAATACTAGTACAACTGGTACGTTTCATTGTTAAGAAGTAAGACTGATTATTTGAAACAAGTAATACTAGTAAATCATTGTATGTTTCATTGTTAAGAAGTTACACTGATTAGTTGAAACAAGAAATACTAGTACAACTTGTATGTTTCATTATTAAGAAGTAAGACTGATTAGTTGAAACAAGTAATACTAGTAAATCATTGTATGTTTCATTATTGAGAAGTAAGACTGATTAGTTGAAACAAGTAATACTAGTAAACTAGTATGTTTCATTGTTAAATAAGAACACCGGTATTCTTTGGTTTAGTATTCTTTGGTATTATTGGTTTAATATCTTTGGTATTACATGTTTAGTATTCTGGTATGACTGGTTTAGTATTACTGGTATTATTGTTGAATGGTATTAGTTGATCAGTATTACTAGTATTAATAGTAACTAGTAATTGATCAGTAAAACTAGTATGTTTCATTGTGAACAAGTAAGACTTATTAGTGCAAACCACTAATATTAGTAAGACTAGTATGTTTCATTATGAATAAGCAAGACTTATTAGTTGAAACCACTAATACTACTCAATTAGTATGTTTCATTGTGAACAAGGAAGACTTATTAGTGAAAACCACTAATACTACTCAACTAGTATGTTTCATTGTGAACAAGTAAGAATTATTAGTTGAAACCACTAATACTACTCAACTAGTATGTTTCATTGTGAACAAGTAAACTTATTAGTTGAAACCACTAATACTACTCAACTAGTATGTTTCATTGTGAGAAAGTAAAACTTATTAGTTGAAACCACTAATACTACTCAACTAGTATGTTTCATTTGTGAACAAGTAAGACTTATTAGGTGAAACCACTAATACTACTCAACTACTATGTTTCATTGTCAACAAGTAAGACTTATTAGTTGAAACCATTAATACTACTCAACTAGTATGTTTCATTGTGAACAAGTAAGACTTATTAGTGAAAACCACTAATACTAGTAAGACTAGTATGTTTCATTGTGAACAAGTAATACTAGTAATTCTAGTATTTTCATTAGCTTATTAGTAACGCTACTTACTGAAGTTAGTAATATTACATGACCATTTCGATTTCATTAGCTTATTAGTAACACAACTTAGTGAATTTAGTAACATTACATGACCATTTCAATTTCATTAGCTTATTAGTAACACTACTTAGTGAATTTAGTAACATTACATGACCATTTCAATTTCATTAGCTTATTAGTAACACTACTTAGTGAATTTAGTAACATTACATGTCCATTTATATTTAATTAGCTTATTAGTAACACTACTTAGTGAATTTAGTAACATTACATGACCATTTCGATTCCATATGCTTATTAGTAACACTACTTAGTGAATTTAGTAACATTACATGACCATTTCGATTTCATTAGCTTATTAGTAACACTACTTAATGAATTTAGTAACATTACATGACCATTTAGATTTCATTAGCTTATTAGTAATACTACTTAGTGAATTTAGTAACATTACATGACCATTTCGATTTCATTAGCTTATTAGTAACAATACTTAGTGAATTTAGTAAAATAATAGAATTATTGATTAAATAATTAATATATGTTCTGTGATAATTTAAACCGAAAATTTATTGAAATGTTTATCTTCTTGACTTCGTCCAATTTAGATTTCAAAAACCATCATTATTTTCTTCCAATCACCCCAGGTCTTCCAAAACCCCCATACTCGAAACTCACCCCAGAGCCCACATCTTCCCATAAACATCCTGTCATAATCAACAACCATTAATATCTCAGCAGTTCAATTTTTTCCCTTCAAGGATATCCAACCGTTGATGTCAATTCTTAGGTTGTCATAGGTACAGTGCATTTAATATCTGCGGCTGATTGATTCAGTTCCTTCTTTGTGTATCTTTCCTTTATCTCTCACTCATCTTGACTATTGACTACTCCATTATCATGATAATAATTTCTCTTTGCATGGTATGAAATCTGGTCATAAAATTCATAACAATACAAACATTGAACATTTAAATGTAACAAGTGCAATATGGGATTTTAATTTTTTAATTATTGCAGTCTCGACATTTTCAAAATAAATAATTTTATTTAAATTTATTTTAATCGAACTTAAATCACCCGAAACCCCAGAAATTACAATTCACTATTTCAAACTATGGTTTGTAATTCAAACCATGGAAACCTTTCTAAAAAATTCTTATATATTTAATTGTTTTATCCATTTAGATTTCAAAAGTAAAAGAAACAAATCAATATATAAACAAAAACATTGACTTTTTTACTAGCCAATTTTTTTTAATATAAACATAAAAAATTAAAAACATAAATACATCCAATATTCACCCTCAACTTTAATAGCCATGGCATGCTTCTCAAATGAAACGTGCCACACATTTTGAAAATCCACATCCCTCTCAAAATTTATAATATCACCTTGGTCAATAATCAATATGCAGTGCATTAGCAACTTTGCTCCAACCACTGCAGAGGCGGCCAAACCCTCTCACCATATATATTGGATGATGGACTTGATACACGCATTTGAATCTTTGTCCCGAATGACCAATCTCAATCCATATGATATTGCCATATATTCCCACCAATTCCCTTACTTGTGGAGGGAGGTTCTACATTTAATAATTTATGCATATAAAAATTAAAATATATAATAACAGTAATTTTAAGTAATTTAAAATAATTAATATTTCAAAAAAAATACCAAACGACTCCAAAATTTCGTGGTTCGGCAGTGAACGCTGAAAGACCTCGCACTATTATTTGAAGAACCACTCGATGATCTTGTTCTCGGTATGACTGAGTTCTTACAAATGTTGACTCAAAAAAAGAGTTCAATTTGTAACTTTGCAAAACTTTTAGGCTTATTAATACTACAAAACCCTGCAATATGCCATTAATGATCCTTCACCAACTTCTAGTTACTCAGTAATTAATGTTTTACATGCAAGACCAAAAATATTCTTAACAACCAACTTTTGCATCAAAATATATAAAGTTAAGTCAATGAGTCAAACATTAAAAAACCTGGTCATAGACATAGCGTGACACTTAGTATATTATACATAATTTAAATTTAGTATTAATTTCAAAACATACCTCTTTATCTAACTCATTTACCAATGTAATTATTCACTCCCGGGTGAATCATCTCAAAAGTTATTACACATACGACAGACTACAATTATTCCAAAAATAATAAATGTGCAACCATTAAGCCCTCTATAAATTCCCTTCATCACCATCATTCATGTACACAACATTCCTCCCATTCCCAACTTCATCTCAAAAATGGTAACGGTTTTTTTTTTTTTGTTATTGCACATTCATACTTTTATTTTAATTTATACTCAATGTTTCATTTTTATTTTTTTTAGGAACCCATGATTGTCATGATCAACCAACTTCATGCACACGGAGATGAAATGTGTCAGTTTATAATTTATGAAAAATAACCTAATTGTTTTGGCTACAAGTACTATAATTTTTAATATAATTATCTTGCATGCATCAATTTTTCTGACCCAATACATATGATGTAATTATTTTTTGGTTTTTTGGGTTTCAGATAAAACTGAGGATTAAAGAGTTTGGAAGGAAAAAATTTGAACTTGTGCTACAAAACAAAGTAAGACTGAAAGATTACATAATAGATATTAAGATTCAGATCCTTCTCTCAAATAACAATGACGTCAAGGAAAAACTCAAAGGTGATCTTGAAATTGCCAAGGCCATGCTGGTGGAGTCGAAGCCGATTATGCTCGGGCAAGAATTAAGTTTATTGTTTGAAATTAATTATGGTAGATTAAATTATGTTTTTTTTGTTCAGCAGTTTTAATGTTATTATGTTTTTCTGGGTAAGGGGTATGTTAAATATGTACAGGTTTAATGTTTTTTATGTAAGGGGTATGTTAATATTAATATATATGAATATTATTTCGATTTTATTTGCAACATATTGAACATAATTTTTCAAAAATATGATTCGTATTATTATAATTTATAACTTACTAGAAAGCAAGTAATATAAATAAACATCAAAGATTAAAAAAAATAATTTGTGAAACATTAATTATAATTTTTCACCAATGGGCAAACATGCATTTACAATCTAATAAAATATGTATGATTTCCTCTGCTAAGGCCCAAGAATTATTTTCATCATTACATCATTACATCATTACATCATAGGGTTAGTGTTACAATAATCTACTACTCTACAAGAATTTCAAACAATTGACACGAATTTAGTACGTAATTAATTGACTACTATATTTAACTACCAAGAAAATAGGATCTCCCTTTCACTGCGTAATTAGTAATTCAGTACAATAAATAATTATATTTAATTTATGTTTATTATTGGTCATCAAATCAAATGTAATTGCCCCTTCAAAAAATTTACAGCCACTTAAAAGTAGATTTTGATTGGATGATATCTATCAACCTTGTTCTAATCACTATGTAGGGGGGCGACCTATCTAACACTATACCTTACATTTTACTTCACCCCATGCACAATAATTTTTTTAAAAGGAATGAAGTACTTTCAATAGTAACAAATAATTAAAACAAAATTAACGAATTTTTTCGAATTGAATTTGTTCGAATTTAAAATAATGAAAAAATTAAACATGTTCGAATTGAATTATTTTATGAACAATAGTAAGAAATATTTTCACAAAATTAAATATGATATTTTAATAACATCAAAATAGTACAAACTTTTCTTGCCATTGTCACACAACATGTACCAGCAAAAACTCTCTCATTCTATCTGTCTCCCTCTCTCTAAGAACAGGAGAAAAAATGGTACCACAAACGCCCACAAAATCACCAACCATCTCCAAGGAGTTGTTAACGCCACCATCCCAGAACACACTTGAGGCATTGGATCAACTGAAAGAAGAAACGATCATCTTCCATAAAAGGATGATTCGTTTTGGAAATCTAGAAGCCCTCTGAAATGTACTCCTTGGTGGCCAGCCGTTACTCACAAGCCGTCGAGGATGAGACGATCGAGTTATCATCCGGCCTCCAGCTCAGACCAAGCTGGTACAAGGTCGAATTCGGTGGAGATCCCATCAGAATAGTCCTCGAGGTTTTGATTCCAAGGGATGGATGGCATTATCTAGGGTTAATCTTTTGTGAATCAGGGTTTAGGGTTGTTATTTTCATTCTGGATCTCTCCCCCTATTAATCGATTATATATAATATTATTAGAAATTTTATGTTTGATTTGGTGTTGTCTTTTAATTATTCAGTTGATTTAATGTAGGGATCTTAAATAACATAGCTTAGTTAAACTACACATATAATTTAGAAATTTTCACTTTCAGGATTTTAAATAGATAACTTTCAGAATTTTAAAATTATACAATCTTAGATATTTTTTTTAGGAAATTAGATTTCTTTATTTAAGAAATCTAAATAAATAACTTAGAGAATACCACACAATTTAGATATATAGAAACTATCTTTATAAATCTTGAACGAAATTTTCTTTGATTTTATCATTAAATTAAACAAACCAAATACTACTAATAACGAAATATTTTTTTATCAAGAAACTGATTACTTAGTTGATCTATTCTATTCAATATTTGAATGTCTTCGTATATTTTCGTGTTAAAGGAGTATTGTTAGTAGGCCTTATTAATAGATTTGGCCTTACAATCTTTGTATAATTCTGGCCTATCATTACTTCTAAATTCTTAGCCCATATCTTTATCTAAATATTATGGGCCAATATTTTAACTCAAAAACCCTTGACCCATACATATATTTAACTCAAATTCTAGGCTGTAATATACTAATTTTTGGACGGAACTTTAATAGTATTGGACCATGAAAAATATGGAGTACAATTTTGGACCACTTTCATCACTATACCCAATCTAATTAAATTGTTGCCTTCTGATTATATTTGTGTAATCTGAACAGAAAAAATAATGTGAACGTACTCCAATTAACAAACTAAATTTATACAATCAACACAAAAATAATATAACATTTCTTTTTCAATACCACTTAACAGTTGAATACATAGCAAACATAAACAACAATCTACAGGTAACAGTGAATCTAAACAACTGAACCAGCAAACAAAACCTTATTTCTTCAGAACAACAATAATCGAACCAGTAAAGAAACCCAACAAGAACAAAATAATTCCGCCAACGAAGAACCAAACCAATCCCGGAAACGATTTCAAGTTGTTTAGAACTTCCGACGGTGGATTTGCTTTTGTTTCATCCTCAAACCCACTTGAACAATTGGGAACGACGGTCGAAACTTCTTTTGTGTTTCTTGTCGAATTCATATAGCTATGGTACGCCTCATAAGCTTCAATCTCACTACCAAATTTACGGTGCAAGCAATCTGGGAATTTTAAAACTTGTGCTGCACATTCTTTCCAAGTCATATATATTCCCTGATTCGCACCTTTAAAAACAACATAAAATTTCTTCTGGAAATTATTGTGATGATGCTCAATTTCTAAAAAAAAAATTGGGAATTGGGAGTCAAGTAAAGAAGATGATTTTTGAAAAAAAAAAGAAAATATTTTTTTTTTCAAAAAGATAAGTTGGACAGAAGAAAGATTAAATATAAAAGATGAATGAAGAAAGATGAAAGTTGAGAGAAAATGTTGGGTGAAATTTGATTTTGAATTATTTGGATCTAAAATTGGGGGTTTACAAATCAAATGTCAGATTGAAGATTCAAAATGTCAGATTCAAAAATTGTAAAGATTCAAACATCACTAAGGATAAAACAGACATAACACATCTTATGACATCATCAAATCACCTCTCACCCCGGTTGATTTATGCCATTTAACACACCCTTTTCAACATTCCCAATCCAAATCAAATTTCAATAAAAATACAATTTCGATTCCGATTCCAAACTAAATTTGATTAGGATTCGTACCCAAAAAGGCGTAGTTCCAAGTCCTATTCTGGAATAGGGTGGACACACATCCATCAGTATATGTACTTGTAAATGTTCCATTACTGCAGTGGAAACTGAAAACAGCATATGACTATATAACAACAAGATAGCGTAAATGTGACCCATTTACATCTCAGAGTAGAGATGTTAATCCGGGTCGGACTAAACGGTTAATTGCGTTTAAATCTATTATATATCTTGAGGGTTAGGTGAAGAAATAGGAGGCCGTTTAAAATCGGTCTTTTTTACGACCGACAACCATTGGGCTAAGCAAATTTAACCCTCGGAGTTAACAAGGCCCAGCCCGTTTATATTTATATATACTCAAATTTTTTTTTTTTTTATTTTCTAATTTTTCAATTAATTTTTTTTTTTAAAGTTTTTTCACAAATTTAAATAAGGCAAAAAAATCAATTATGGTCAATCAATTACAAATTAAATATTTCTATTTGATTTAGTCAATTAATAATTAATCGCTCCAATTCAATATTTTTTAACAATGGTTTTGAATTTCTATTGAATTGAATAAATAAGTAAAATATTAATTCAATATAAAATAATAATATAATATTTTTATAAATTCTATTATAAAATTTGTTCATAATATAAAACTGATATCATTATAATTATAAATTAATATTATGATATTAATTTATAAATGTGATGATACAAATTTTATATTATTAACTAATTTCATAGGAACTTTCTTCAATTATGTTATTAAAAATGATGGGAACTAATTTTATATTTTGAACATTTGTTATTAAAGATGATGGGGAAATGATCTGGATCGAATTTTTGTCATTATGTAATGTTAATGTTTGAATTTTTAATTTTTTTGAGAGTCTTTAGGTGGTCCGTTTAATTCATCTTTCTCCGCTATAGTTAGGGTTAGGTCTCAACTATTAATAAAAAGCTTTAAAATGAACCGCTTAAGACCGGGACCGTTTGGCCAGTAGTCTGTAAAGACTCATTTAATGAGTTAAAAGACCCATTTAATATCTCTAGCTCAGAGTGGACAAAAGAATAATAATAAAATTTACTGGACTCAAATTTCATAACCCATAAATTTTCCCTCCTTTTTCTAGAGCGAAGCAACAATTGTATGACATAACACGTGAAGGCCTGAGGGAGGAGTCAGCCATTATTTATGCACAACATAATGATAAAGGCACATTCAATCAATCAGAAAGCCAAACTATTTTAAGGGGTCCTTGGAATCTTATGCACCTAATCTTTTTATCTCCCCCCTCCCTCTGCCTAATACACATAATAAAGATATTAATGGGTATTTTAGCATTTAGGGAGAAGCATCAACAATCTCATAGGTTCAATAGAAATTTTATTATTTTATGGCAAAGTGTATCACTTTTTATATAATGTATCTTAAATAATACTCTCTCGTCCCTTTATAATTTTCCTCTTTCTTTTGAATGTTTCAATTAAAAATAATAATAAAATAATAAAAATGAAGGGTAGTTTTGGATGTTGAAAGAGAGAAAAAAGGTATGTAGAATAACTAATGGACTAGTGAGTGATATTTTTTATAATGTTGTGTGAAAAATGAAGATAAAAATTATGAATAGTAAAGTTACCTTTTCCATTTATGAAAAAGAAAAAACTTTATTTTAATCTGCGGATAGAAAAATAAAGTGAGAAACTTATAGTGGGATAGAGAGAGTATCATTTAAAGATAAAAACATTTTACCTCTAATTCTAATTAAATGACAATTTTTCTATTAAAAATTGATAACGACTCTGTGATACGGCATAATCACAAAAAGTTTTTTTCATAAATTAAGGGTTAAGAATAGAGATTTGGATCAGGAGTTTAAATCCCAAGGGTGAAACTTTTCAAAGAGGAGAAAATTTTATATTTCAACGGGGTGAAAATGATAAAATTTTAAATAAATCGAACACAAATACAAAATTTATATATATATATATTAAAAAAATTAAATTCATCGCCCCAGGTATCCCCTAATTTCGTCCTGGGTCAAGAATAGGTTTTGGGTACCTCTAATGATAATTGACATTGAAATGAATTATAAACATGTCTCTATAGTCCTTAGACAAGTATTTCTATGCACAGCTGCATTTCAATTATTTTTATTTTTTAATTAATTACTTTCTTTTATTTCATTAAGAATATATTAAAATTGACCAACAATATTAATTGAAATAATTTAATTACCCTCATCTATTACTTTCAATCAAATGAACCCTTAATTGTGAATCGATTGCGCATTGCAAACACCCAAATGTTGAAAACTCCACTTCTCAAATTCTCTTTCAATTGGGTTGCGTTCTGCATCACTCTCTTTCTCTCTAAATTTAATGTGCAAAGTTCATGGCATTTTCTGACACCCCCCACTATCATTTTATTTATTTTTTGTTTAATTTCCCATGCCACTACAAAACACCTACAGAAATATTGAGGCTCGCACAGTATTAGAGGCTGCTCCACCTGCGACGCAGATAAGCAGCACCAATAAAAAGATCACTCTTTTCACCCCCCTCAATTATTGTATATATCACAATCACGAGCTTAGAGCAGGAGATTTGTTATTATATACACTCTCACTTTCTTTCTCCACATAACTCCCGATGGGTAAAAAGGGTACCACTTCTTGGTTGACTGCAGTCAAGAGAGCCTTCAGGTCTCCCACTAAAGACTCTGTTAAGAAAAGCAGCAGAAGGAAAGTAGATCATGGCAGCCATGAAGATGAGGAAGAAAAGGTAATGCATCTAATTTTCAACTTCAATGGATCCAACTTTGTTTATGGATTCGTTATACGATTTGGTTTGTTTTTGTGCAGAAGAGTGAGAGGAGGAGATGGCTATTTAGGAAACCCTCCGCCGCCTCCGCTAACAACAATGTCCAAATAATCGAATCGAAAGAAGCCGTTGCGCCGAAAACTCCCGACCGGAGGCGTGCTATTGCGGTGGCGGAAGCTGCCGTTGCAACCGCTAAAGCCGCTGTGGAGGTGATACGGCTGACGCACCCCACTTCTTTGAAGCAACACTCTGCGGCAAGAGTCATTCAGACGGCGTTTAGAGGCTATTTGGTAAGGGCGAATTCTTGTGTACTCCACCTGCATTGTTTAACTGGTGCGGTTTTTCTGATCGGTATTAGTTGTTTTTACTGAAAGGTATTAGTAGTTTTCACTGAACGGTATTAGCTGTGTGCAACTTGTGAACACAAATGTTACGCTTTGGTAGTTTTCAGTTTTCACAATGTAACTGGTGTGGTTTGTCTGAACAGTATTAGTTGTTTTTACTGAAAGGTATTAGTAGTTTAACTGAACAGTATTAGTTGGGGGTTCAACTGGTGAACACAAATGTTACGCTTTGGTAAAGTAATAGTTAAATATTGCAGGCGAGGAGAGCTCTGATTGCGCTGAAGGGGATAGTGAAGCTTCAAGCTCTGATAAGAGGACAGAACGTCCGAAAGCAAGCGAATATGACAATGAGGTGCATGCAGTCGCTGCTGCGCGTGCAGGCGCGTGTGCGTGATCAACGGGCCCGGTTATCGCACGACGCAGGGAGAAGGTCCATGTTTGCAGAAACCAGCAACTTGTGGGAGTCTAAGTATCTGAGAGACATAAGAGACAGAAAAGCAAGAGTAAGTGATACTTTATGCAAATTAATTAAAGCTAATCATTATACATTAATGAAAATGGTGTTAACTGTTAACATAACAGTCAAGAGAAGGAAGCACTATAAGTGATGATTGGAGGGAGTGCCCTCGTACGCTCGAAGAGCTCGAAGCTATACTCAAAGCCAGAAATGAAGCAGCATTAACACATGAGAAATCACTGGCTTTTGCTTTCTCCCAACAGGTATGTATCAAATAACGGAAGGTATTTTAACAGTATTAGTTGCTTTATATAAAGGTATTAGTTGTTTTACTATAAAGTATTAGTGAAATTGGTGCTCTGCTTGCAGAACAAAATATGAATGATTAAGATATACAGATGAAACGATTGAAATGAGGCGAAATCTTTGTTGGTGTAAACTAGTTTTAGTTGCATTTTGTGTGTATTTTTTAACAGTATTAGTTGTTTTATTAGAGGGTATTAGTTGTTTCGCAGTAAAGTATTAGTTGCTATCCTTGCAGAATATGAATGATTAAGATATACAGAAGAATCGATTGAAATGAGGCAAAATCTTTGTGTAAACCAGTTTAAGTTACATTTTGAGTGTATTTTCTTTAACAGCATAAGTTGTTTTACTAAAAGGCATTGGTTGTTTTATTAAAATGTATTAATTGTTTCAATATAAAGTATTAGTTGCTCTCTTTGCAGAACAAAATAAATCAGTTCAATGGAGAAGAAACAGAGGTAGAAAACAGGGGAAATTGGCATGATAAATGGATGGCAACAAACAGCAGAGGCTCAACCGATTACCGAAGAGACTCGATCAGAACCGTCGAAATCGACTCACTGAAACCACCATCCAACGGTCGAAAATCGCGGTGCCAGAGCCCGATCCACCGGCAATCCGCCGCCTCGCCGCGCCACCGCTCACTCTACAGCGTCTCCACCGTTCAATCGCCTTCAACGCCATCCTTCACATCTAAGAACAGATCATCTACTCCTCGTTCCATTAAAGAAGAAAAAAGCTATTCAACCGCAAACACCCCCAATTTGCGCGCAACGCAGCGTATCAACACGAACGAAGGAACCCCCAATTCGTCATCTTCAATCCCTAATTACATGGCCGCCACCGAGTCCGCGAAGGCCAGGATCCGGTCGCAGAGCGCGCCGCGGCAGCGGCCGTCGACGCCGGAGAGAGAGCGCGGCGGATCTGCGGCGGCGGCGAAGAAGCGGCTGTCGTACCCGATTCCTGAGCCGTACTATGTGAATTTTGGATTTGGGTGCAACAGTTTTAGCCAGAATTTGAGAAGCCCTAGCTTTAAGAGTGTTCAGGCGGGATATGTGGGGATGGAGGAGCAATCGAATTATTCGTGCTATACGGAGAGCGTCGGCGGGGAAATATCGCCGTGCTCGACCACCGATCTGCGGCGGTGGTTGAGGTGAGGAGGAATTGGGGGGAAATTTGTGATGGTTTTGAGCCCTAATTGAAGTCTGTGTTTGCTGAATTTGTTAGGAGCAATTGATTTGTTGATGATGGATGAGAGTTTGTGTGAGTTGACAAGAGGGAGAAATAATAACTGTTTTAGTTGCGAATTGTTGTAATTTGTAATTTTGGTTGTTTTCCATTTTTCTAATATAAAAGTAGAAGTGATGCTACATTTTATTTTCCAGAAATAGCGGTCTTTCTTTCTACCAATCATTATTTATTATACCCATGAAACTCATAAAATAATTGTTAATTGAGTAACTATTTTTTTATTTTAATCAAAAAAAGATTATCACAATTAAAACGGAAATGAGAAGTATCCATTGAATACAATAAACAGGGCAAAGATACGTCCAGAAACATGCATCCTACAAGAACTCCAAGGTCTAAAATACATTTTCCACAACATGTTTATTCAAGCATAGCATTAGGATTAATACTCCATTCACTGAAAGATATTATGTGTTTTCAGCTACCTCTTGCATTTATTTATTCAGCTCCAAGTTCTCAGCTTGATATCGTTCACAATTTCTTTAATTTCATGCTTGTCTTTCGAAAAATGATAGCATTACGAATTTTTCACAAGGTCCAGACTCCATATAATGCATTTCCACTAGCAAATTAAAAGTGTCCTCCCATTCTTTTTTCAAAATAATAAATCTGTTAACTAATAGTTGAGTAACTAGTGCAACACATTGATACCTAACTAATAATATGCAATAAAAACAATTAACATTGGTTAACTAAAACTTTTTAGTTAAACCACTAATATTATTTTTAATTTTTTTCTCAGAAAAATAGGTTTTATTGCAAGATATATTGAGTATAAGAAATACCCATAAAAAATTATGAGAACAGAATATCATAAAATAGAGAAAAAAAAAGAATACTTAAGAAACATACACCATAAAAGATTATGAGAACAGAATATCATAAAATTGAGAAAAAAAAAGGAGTACTTAAGAAACATACACCATAATGCGCCTAGCAATCTAGAATACTATAACCGAAAACCTGACAGTGAAACCAAGGATGGACGCATGATTTTCAATGAGGGGGGCCATTAACTCAAATTCAAAGAAAAAAATAAATAACCGTGAATGGATGCAGGATTTTTTCGGTGAGGGGCTCATTAACTCAAATTCAAAGAAAAAAAATACAAATAAAGCCCAAAACAATTGTTTGGGGTCGACTCAGGACCTTGATAAGAAAAATGAGGAACCCTACCACTAGACTACTGTAACCTTCTGAACGTATTCTTCAAACGTTTCATATTTAGCTAATAAAATTGCAGAAGGCCAGGGGAGGCCAGTGCCCCCCTTGGGCCCCGTGAGTCCGCCCATGATTGAAACTAAGTAAGCACAGTTGAATGGTGCGGTGTAATTGATACATAAACATATTTGTTCGTATTGTTTTCTTCACATTCATCTCAAGTCGAAAATATATACTTACACTCTTTGTATTTAATTTCCATTTTCTAACAAAATTGATATTATTATTTTTTTTTTAATTATTTTCAGAAAATTTCATCTTGATCTAAATTAAGTGTATTTATACATTTATCAATTTATCAACTATTTTTTACCATTTTTCATCAGTATTTTTTAGGAGGCAGACTTTCATATGAAATATTTTACAGATTTAGGATCCATGAAATATGACCCGTGGATTAGAATGAGAAGTGAATAACAAAAAGGCAAAAATTTGTGATCTTGTGCGGGTCGAATCGGGTCAAACGAATATTTCCTTAAAATTCACGCAAAGACAGAATAACAAAACTCGCTCGGAGATCTGTGTTACTATGAGGACAAACATATGATACTGCGAGAACATGTATGTGTTAATGTAAGGAATGATCCATGAAACATGATCTATGGGTCAGAAAAAGAAGCGCATAAAAAAAAGAGGAAAATTTCATGGATATTGTGGGTTGAACTGAGTCAAACAGATTTTATAAAATTTGTGTAAGAACAAAACAGCATAACTCGTTCAGAGATCTGTGTTACTATAAGAGCACACATGTGTTACTATAAATACAACTGTAAGGACAAAACAACATTCCCTCTATATTCATCAACTTCACCCTCTGGTTTTTTTTTTCAACTTCTTCTTCTAACATGTGATTAATTGTTTTAAGTAAAGACTCAAACCACCAGATTACACAATTGAATTACTATAAATATTTTTTTTTCTATCATCACGTAGTAACACATAATCACATTTACAGTAACACATACTTGTCTTTATAGTAACAAAAACCTTGGACGATTTTCCAATTTTGCCTTTGCGCAATTTTTTGAGAGAATATCCATTTGATCTTTTTCGACCCGCGTAGGACCCATAAATTTTTAATTTCTTCCTATTTTAATTAATATTTCACGACAAAATATTTCACAGGAAAATTTTCATAATAGAAACATTTTAGAATCGATTTTATAGGAGAATGCCTCTTATATATGATGACATGCTGCAAAATATTTCACTCTCACAGGCAATTTGAATTTTATGAAGAATATAATTTATATTTGTAAGGATGAATATCTTGTGAAGTTGTCAGGGATTATCATTAGCATGAGAGTAAATGAAAATACACTTTATTTATAAATTAATACTTATTATTTTAAAAATTAAAAATAATGTCTTAAAAGTATTAATGTAGACTATGAGAGAAATTTTACACCAACTTTTTTGCTGTTCTGTAAGTGCAAAATGGTCATCAAAGCAATGTTCCGAAATAACAGAGTAATTGGTGAATGAAGTCAAGAAAATACCATCAAATCTTGTTACAATTTAGTGCTCCTAGTATTTCATCATGTATCATTTGTATTAACTATTAAATAACTTATTGATGTAGTGAAAGCATAATAACCAAGAAACACTTCACAATCTCCGTTGATTCCCATTGAAATATTGACAATGAAAAAAATATGAGAAACTCTCTCAATTCTTTAATTCAATATCATAAAAGGACATATTGAAATATTTACAGAACTGACTCTTAAATATTGTAAAATCCAAATAAAATAAATTCTAACAAATCAAATAAATATACTAATTATTAATTTCTAAATTAAATTATAATTATAATCGATTGAGATTGTTATCACGATCTCATCTCCACCACTTACTAGATGCATTAGGCAGACAACAACATAATAAAATAGTACAAGATAAAATTCCAAACATAATAGATGATTCAGCAGGAATAGAATACAAGATTTAAAATCATTTAGATCTCACTTAGGTATAATATATATGATGGAAATGAACCAACGTTGAGGCAAGTAGTGTACATTATCGATCAAATCAATTTTTAGTGTTCAATCAAACTTTATAAATTATATTTAAACAATTTAATAATGGGCCTAGTATCTAGTATATCAAGCGAGATGAGCTAATAAACAAGTTAAAGCTAGTAGCTAAAGAATTATTCCCTAGAAAGCCCCGTAATTAAGAAGTCACATGGAGAACTCATTAACAAAGCAGACAAATTCTCTTGGGAAAAGCATGTGCACCACATTATCACATTTAAAAATATAAAATCGCAAAGGCTATATAGCAAACAGCATATCTCAACCTCTTGTGGATATTAACATTTGTCATTCTACGCCTGTCAAAAAAACATTTGTCATTCTACGAATACATAGGCTCCATTTGTACGAAGATATTTTTTTTTAAAAACAAAATTTGTATTAAGGGATTTGATTCGATGAGTTTATAAATTTAAAATTAAATCAATTGTGATATTTTTGAAGACAAAATGACTTGTATGAATTTATAAATATTTCTTTTAAAATTCATAGATTTTGAAATTAAAAAATTTACATATAATTGGAGGATTTACAAATCTATGCACAGTTAGTTTCATTTCGCAAGTCCACTCATTCAACTCAGTTCTTTTGTGTGTCTTGAAAAAATATTATTATTATTTTAATATATATATATTAAAAAAATATATCATCTTTTTCTTTTAAAAATTATATTTGTATTTAAATAAATAAGTTTATTTTTTTATTTTTTAAAACATTAAATCTCTTACTCTTTTTAAAAAAAATTAATAAAAGTTAAAAATAAAAAATAAAAATTATAGTATTTGCTAAATAAAAAAAAAATTAAAAGACTTTTTTTCAAAATTTATTTTTTAAAAAAATACATTTTTTTTTATTTTTAAAAAGTAATTTTTTTAGTTTAAAAAAATAATAGTTTTTTATATATATATTTTTTAGAGATGTAAGAAAGATAGGAAAGAGAAATTGTAATTTTATTATTTTTTAAATAATGAATCAAAAATAAAAGATAAATTTTCATGTGCACCATTTACACCAATTCTAAATTGGTGCAATTGGATATATATATATATTTTTTTTAAGTTTTTTTTCCATTTTTTACCCGACCCGTACCCAACCCCGATCCGAACTCGGCCCGACTGGTTCTTGGTTCACTTGACTCGAATGATTCATATTTAGAGTTTTTATTTTTATTTTTTTACCCGGCCCCGACCGAACTCGATCCAATCCGAACCCGGCCCAAGTGATTCATGGTTCACTCGACCCGAATGGTTTAGGGTTTAGGTTTAGGGTATATGGTTTAAGATTTAAGGTTCATGGTTCATCTAAATTAAAATTGAATCCAATTGCACTAATTGCATCTTGTGCAATTGGTGCACACAAACATTACTCAAAATAAAAATTATAGCCTCAAAATTAAAATTATAGCTTTGAATTAATTTTACCAAACAATAATGAATTTGATAAATTCTTTCATAAATCTATTATGAATCTAAGCAAGTGATTGAAATTCATGAATTCATAAATCAATTCATTTCAAATCATCATCAAATCAAATTTCTCCATCCAGATGGAGCATAATTGTTTTATGTACATTAAATATCTAGATCCATTATAAAAGACAAAATGTTAGTATTCATTAGGTACATTTGCATATGAATGAGTCTCATGTGCGACGTGCACTGCATAGTGTATTTTGAAAATATAATTTATTGTACTAAGAAATATAACTTGTCACATTAAAACATGCAACATATGTTCGTAATATAAATTGCATGTTTCAGTATAACAAGTTATATGTTTGAAAAACACATTACGGAGTGTACAGTGCACATAATGCATAAATACCTAATTTTTGCATATTTGTTTGAAAATGTACTTGACTTGTAATGATACATTGGGTGCAAAAGATCTACTCATTATAAATTTTAAAATCTTATTTGTCATATTAAAATTCCTGAAACTTAAAACATCTAGCCCACCGTTAAACTCAGCATTATCTCTTATGTGACGCTGAAATCTGCTCCAATCCTGCGCTAAATTGTATCTCTAAACCACATTTGTGAACAATGCAGCGCCAATTTGGCGACACTGTTCATTCTTGCTGAACTCTTTTTTATTTTGTTTATTTTTAATACTTGTAATTTCATATTGCATTTTTCATTTTGATTTCCAATTTTTTGTTTATTTTGTAATTATGATTTCCATAACTTCACTATTGTATGTGATTTTTTTTATAATTTTAATTAAATACTAGATAATATATTACAAAGAGTAACACTCATGTGAATCAGATTCACACATGAACTCTATCACTGTTATGTGTAAAACTATCACTGTTATGCACAAAACCTTCACTGTTTAAAAATATAAAACATTTTCTAAACAGTGATTGTTTTTATTCATAACAGTGATAATTTTTAAACATAACCGTGAGAGTTTTTGTATGTAACAGTGATACTTAAATAACCGAGTTTATAACATGAACCAAGGTTTATACAAATTTTTCTCTATTACAAATTTCATATCATAATTAAATTACAAAAAATACATTAAATGCATAAATTAAAATAAACATAAGAGATATAAATATTCGAGATTATTTGAATTAAAACATCATAATAATTTAAATACGTAAACTTAAAATATATTAAAATTCTTGTATCGTGTTTGCTTTTTATTATGTATTAATTTTATGTTTTTTATAATATGTTACATTGTATGATTGTATCATGAAATTTTAGTTTTAATATGTACGATTGTATCATGAAATTTAATTTTGTTCTATACTTTCGTCTTTTTATATATATATATATATATATATATATATATAAATAAAAAAGACAAACTTTTAGGCAAAGCCAAATTATTTTATTTCAAAATCTCTCGAATCTCAATAACTCTATTATAAATTTAATCTCAATCGTACATCTAAAATATTTAACCCCAACTTTATAGATTAAAGATATTTTAAAAAAAGATACGATATATTATATCTTTTATTTTTTTATATTAATATGAAAAGAAAGGAATCGAATTGGGCCTCACACAATTTCTCTTAAACAATATACTTACAATTATCATACGATTTATATTTACAAAAACCTCCCATATAATTTCACATGAGATGTCGATTTTTTTGTTTTGCAATTTTTTTGCTTTGTAGATTTTTTATTTTAATTTTATAAGTATTATTTCATTTTTTTATTTTTTTTAGTACTTCTTATTTTACAATTCTCAAATTGTTTTCTATCTTTTCTTGGGTCTCTTTCTTTTTCTTATTCACATGATATTTTTTTCATGCTTTTGATGTTCGTTTTTTTTTTTTTTTTTTTTTTTTTTTTTTTACTTTCGATTTTTATTTTTTTAATTTGCAAGATTTTTATTTTTTTTTTATTTTTGATGTTCGATTTAAAGTAGTTCATGTTGATTTATTTTATTGTTACAAAATTTGTGTTGGTTTAATAATTTTTGTTGCAAGAAATACTTAATAAAATTGTAAATCTATTTTATTTAAGGTATACTTATGTGGTTTTCTAGATATTTGTATTTCATATAAAATGCTTAATTTTGTGTTGCTTTGAGGATTTTAATTTTGCAGATTCTTATCATACATTAATGATTAGGTGAAGATATTCTTCACCATACTTAATTTTTGTATTGCAATGAGGATTTAGGGCTTGTCTGGGGGAGCTTATAAGCTCACGGGAAAAAAAGCTAATAGGTACACTCCAAAATAAAAAATAGCATTGGGGTACAAAATACCCTTTTGATACATGTGATTAGTCTATTATGCCCTTATTTATTTTTTATTTTTCTGTTTTTTCATTTTGTTTATTTCATTCTTCCATTTTCCTTTTTAATAAAGTACACGTCTCATCAATCTGTTACATTTTCAATAAAGTACACGTCCCATCAATATAAAAAAGTAGTGTCCCATAAAAATGTAATACTTTATGTTTTATTTTCTTTTTAACAAATTATTTTGTATGTTTTTGCTTTCTATACTTTATGTTATGTATATAGATAGGTTTATTAAAAATTATAAAAAAAGGGTTACATTCACAAAAAAAATCCGAAATTGATAATTGCAATAATTAAAATAATTCTTTTATTTTTTATATTTGAAAATGATATTATAATTTTTGTGTATTTTTTTAAAAATTTTACATTTTATTATAGGAAAAATTTGAAAACATTTTACAATTTTTTTAAAAAATACAATTACTTTTTTTATTTAATAATGATAAAATAAAAAATACATATACCTATAAATACGCATTGTCTATTAAAAGAATTGTATATATTAAAATTACATTGCATATACTTAAATTACATTGCATATAATGAAAAGACATTACATATACTAACAAAAGTTGCATACACGCGTAAAATATTACATACACACGTAAAAAAATTACAATACATGCGTAGAAAATTGCATATGTACACACATAATCAATTTGAATCTTCACACTGCAAAATCATCAATTCCACTGTATCTTCTCCACTGCAGAATCATCAAAACTATCAAAAAAATCATCAAAGCTCCAGACATCACATTACAAAAATCACCAAAGCTCAGTTACCATAAAAATTAACAAAAACTACCCAAAAATCACCAAAATCAGAAATTACCAAAAAACTCAATATCCCAAAGTCACAAAACAGAATAAGAAATAATATACAAACCAATAACAACACCAAAACAATGATTTTTTTTCTTTCAATTTTCGCTTCCAATTTATACATAGAAAAAACCTCCACATCTCTCATCTTACATCAGTGTCAATCATCGCTCACAAAATACAAACACACAGAGGGTGATACTGACCAACAAGAAAGAAACACTTACCGAAATACACAAAAGAGATTTGTGGTGGTTATGGTGAGAGAAAATTTAGGATGGGAGAGAGAGATAAAGTAGAGTAAAATGGGGGAATGAAAAAGATTACGAGAAGAAATTGTTTGGAAATAAAGTGGTGGGGCCTCCAGATCCTCTCTAACCGCCGCCACCTCCGCCACACCGCCGGAAAAAAACATTCACGTACAATCTTCGCCGGAAACACGGATCATGTACATAGTTTTTAGTTTTTAGTACTGAGCTTTTTCGTCCGGAAACACGATTCTTCAATATCTTGACACGGTTCTCCGTGGGAAACACGATTCTCCACCGGAAATACGATTCTTCACCGGAAAAATTCTTCAATATGTTGGCCTTTTTTTTTTTTTTTTTTTATTTGATAGAGTACAATATGTATTAAGAATTGTGTGGGGGGAATAAATTGTGATTGTATTTGAAATTTAAATTAAAGTTGTATGTGATTGTATTGGGGGGAATTAAAGTTGATTTAGATTGATGATTATGAGTGATTTGACATTTTTTTATTAACCAATAAAACACACACAAAAATCCCAACTAAATTCAAAGGGTAAATATGATATTTGATCATCTAAAAAATAGACTACATTGCTATTTTTTTGGTTGAATGTATTGGGTTGCTATTACTCCCCCAAAATGTAGACTAGATTGTAATTACCCCATAAGCTCCTATAAGATGTTTATGAACTTATAACTCCTTAAATTTGTTCGGCAAAAAAAAAAAGACTAATTAATAGCATCTTATAAAATGTTAGAATAAGTTAACCTCCTTAAATTTGCTTGGCAAAAAAAGACTAACATCTTATAATATTTTAAAATAAATTATTTAGTGTTTATAAGCTAAAAAAAATAAAAACCATATCCTCACTGAAGATAATTAAATATGAATACATATAAAGTTGAATAAATTATAATATTTTTATATATTGTTTTAGTGATATATATGTTGACAATATTTAGGGTTGATATATAATGCTTATATATTACATAAATATTGTATGTAATTTAAAATCTCAATTTGAAAGGTATGCAGTTGAAATAAGTGTGTAATATATAATATATAAATTTATAAAATCCAATATACCATATAAATTTCTAAAAAATACCTTCCACAATTAAGTAATAATTTATAGGGCGTTAGTTACATGATATCAAATTTTGACATTGGACTAAACAATAGAAAGTACAATCGACAGTCCACGCTTACAAACTATATTTCAACTTCAAAACCAATGTTGAAAGATGTTCCAAAGTCGGAGTTTGAATCTATGCCTTTGGAATAAATAAAGTTATGGTTCGAAGATGAAGCAAAAATACAAATAGGTTTGAATATCCATACATTAATATTCTGTTAATCCCATGACGTCATATTCATAGGAATCAATTTATAATTATTTTTTTTAAGTATTTCTAATTAATACAATTATTTACAAATATCATTGCTTTCGTCGTGCGTATTTATAATGTGGGGGAGGTAATGGTCGACGAAAGAATGGCTAAAAAAGTTGACGTAGAGATTGAGGACGAAAGATATTTGCATTACTTATTTCAATTACGTATAAACGTGTCAATATATCCTAATTTGCTAATATAGAATTTTAATGACAATTATATTTATGTAGTCACACAATGATTAAAAATTATATAATATTAAAATTTTATAATTTTTTTAACAAATTCAATTAAACAACATATTCATGATTTTTAAATTATAAAAATAATAATCTAACCTTATCTCCATCACTTCATGCATCTTATTTCACTATGCAGAAATGATTAGGTGATAAATTCTCATCAGAATTAGAAGAGTTGGTTGAAAAAAATTCATATTTTGATTCCATATTTTGCAATTCAATTTGGATAACAATTATGACGTATAGACTGTTGTGAAGTTATTGTTGGTCCCGTTTGAAAAACCCATTAGTGCGTTAAATACCAATTGTAATGCATATAAAACAGGGATGAGGGAATGGTGGTACCAATTTTTTTTGCTTTTAAGAACGATGTGTGTTTTGCTTATAATCAAATGCATATGGCAAGTAAGAACATAAAGCAGTAAAGAACACACGATTTATAGTGGTTCGGAGTCCAACTCCTACATCCACTCTTCCCTATCATCAGGGGCACCAACTTAACCAACTTAACCAACTGGACTTAGTTTAACGTGTTAGTCCAACACACAACATATGTTTAATGAGCTCTCACTCAATCGGGACTTATCACCCTCACGGGATTGCCTATAAATGTTTACCGAGTTCTCACTCACCTACAAACTTAACCTATCAAACTGATTTGGGTATAAGATTGTTTGGTTTCCAACTAGGTTGAGATTTTCCCTTACATTTGTTTAGCCTCAATGCTAAGGTTGGGAAAATCTCTCTAAGCTTAGGATATTACATTTGTGATTAGATCTAGGGTAGAACACTCTTGAATATATGCGTGTATTTCTTGCTCAGTGTTCTATGGTGGAAATGCTAGATGATTTGGCTACGTAGCTCGATGGTTCACACATTTCTCCACTTTCACTTCCACTTCCACTTAATTTGATGGAAGAACTTGTATTTATAGTGTGGATTTGAATGTTACCGTTGGATGGAGTCACATTCAAATCCATACTATTCTATAAACTTTTTGCTTTTTTTGTTTGGTTGTCTTCCTCTCATTGGTCCACGTCGGTTGAATCTAATTATTTATATTCTTGAGGATCTTGAGTCTTGAGTTTCTCTGAGTCTCGGGTTTCTTCCGAGTCTCGGGTTTCTTCTACTGGTTTCTTGATTGGCGAGACTTCTCTTGGCGGACCTTATGCGTCCCGAACATCTTGGCCTTTCGAGCTTCTTGAGTTCGGCTCTTGACTTGAGACAATCGACCCTCGAGTCACTAGCTTTTCGAGCTAAGCGATCATCGATGGCGTTACGATTCTCGATGAACATGACTTGAATGACTTCTCTTACGATTTCTTCTCGCTTTGATCGATCGGCTCACTTTGATCGGATCGGTAGCATCAGTCGAAGATATCAGTTTATCTGCATCAGATAAGTACATCAGATTAGCATATCAGGTTAGTTGCATCAGGTTAGCTTATCTGATCTCGATCACGTCTGATCTCGATTAGTCTCATCTGCTCCTCTTCTGATCAGCAACCTCTTCTTCTGATCTGGTCTTCCGATCAGATCATCTGATCAGGTAACTTCTGATTCTCAGATCAACTGGCTTAACTTTTCTTCTTTCTTGATTTTGCACAGCTCATCAATTCACTCATCTTACTCATCTGATCTCGATCAGTCTCGTCTGTAGCCTCGTCTGATCTCGATCATCTACTTTTGATTTCATGAGTTCCCCCTTAACTTGTTCTCTCGTTCCCCCTCAACTTGTTATCTATAGATTAGCTTCAATAACACAAGTTGATAATGTTTTGGCATAATTCATCAAAACTAAAATATCCCAACATCTACCGATGAAAATTTGATCAGAAAAATAGAGGAGAAAAATCGTTCATCCAAGGTATTTAGCATTATTATTAATTTATGAGACACAATTGCATGAGATGGTCTCACGGTGAGACACACATAAGTTGGACATTGACGCTTTAACACTTTGGGAGGGTGGGTGTGATTTGTGCTAAATTGTACCCCGTCTCATGTATGAGACCGTCTCATATGAATTTTTGTCTTAATTTATTATTTATTTTAAATATTTTGGTAAAATTTAAAAAATATACATATTACTTATTCCTCAAATTATGAATATTAATTTATAAAATTTTACTTTAGCAGACTACTCCTTCATCAATTTGTGATGACCAAATGATGGAATGTAAATAAATAACTCCCTAGAACAAGAGGAAGCATGAAGGGTATGAATATCATGAAGATGATAGTGGTGGTGTTGAGACTCAAGTGTCGACCACTAAGCGACTCTTGACGGTCAAACTTGAGAAGGAATAATGCCACAAATTGGAGATATAGGGCAAACACAAGATAGAATAAAATGAAAGTTATTGTTATTGTTATTTTTTAATAGATTTTCTACTATTTAGTTTACAATTGAGAATATTTTTTAAAAAAATTTATTGCTCTTTATTTTTGTTTATTTTTTATTTTTGAAGGAATTTATTGCTCTTCCTTGCTATTACAATTGAGAATAATATCTTTTTTTACTTATTGCTCTTCATTGATATGTATTAAAAATTTCTTCCATTTATAATATAAATTTGATTGACCATAAAATTAATATTTGTATTTTGATATTTTAAACAATATTAATATATACATAACAAATATCTACTAATGTAAACAATTTTTTTTTTCTAATAAGAAGAAACATACACAAATAGTATAAAGTACACCTAAACCAATTATATCAAATAATAAAAATAATTTAATAATTGTACTATAATATATTTCAAATCGCGTAACACCCGGGTCTAAATACTAGTATATATATATATATATTATACTAGCATGTAACCCCGCAAATTTTGCGGGATTGAAATTCATCAAATTAGAAGGATCACATAAGAATAAATAACAAAAAAATTAAATTAATAAATTTGTTAAATTAGAAGAATTAATTGCTATGAACGGAAAAGAAAAAACTCATCCATAACTAATTCACCACTCAAATTATTTATCTCAATACTCATTGCACAATTAAAAATATCCATACAATATACAAAATAATTACACAATATAAAATCATTTATAACAAATTTAGAACTCAAATTACTTACATCAATAGTTCTTGCAATATAAAAAATAAAATCAACTTAACAAATTCATCAAATTAAAAGAATCACATTAAATTAAAATATACAAAATAGAAGAATTGCTATTAACGAAAAAAAACTCATCGAACTCAAATTACTTACGTCAATAATCCCTGCAATATGAAAAACAAAATAAGATTAAATATAACAAAGTTAGACTAAATATACAACACAAAATCAAATTGACAAAAACTCGTATGAGACGGTCTCATACATAAGATTGTGTACATCCTACCATAGATTAACACCCACCTCTCCCAAAGTGTTAAAGTGTCAATGCCCAAATTATGTTCCTTCTTACCGTGAAACCGTCTCATGCAAGTATGTCTCAATTAAATGGCAAAAACTTGTATGCAATATTACATACAAGTCATATGTGCAATTATAGGTCGGGCAGGGCTTCTTCTTCCTCGCGTCATGTGACGCTTGATTTCTTGATTTTGATTTTCACAAATTTCTTCTTGAGTTTTTTTTCTCTTCTCTTTGTTACTTTTTCTTTTTTCTCTTCCATATTCTTTCAATTTCTTTAATTTCATAATCCTCACAAATATATATCCTTCTGTACTCTTCTCACGTTGTTTTTTAAATTTACAATCTTGGACTGAGGATTTTTTTTCCGCGCTTGTACTGGTTTTTGTTCATATAGTAACACTCGTTTGTTCATAGGGTAACACTCTTTGTTGGTCCCGGTGAGAACGAGTCTTACACGTGTATGGGGGGGGGAATACACGTGTTCAGTGATTTTAAAACTTTTTCTTCTTGAGGTCGACTTGGGTGGAAAAATCCACGAAGATTAGGTTCGAGAAGCCTGGATCGCTCTGAGTCAAAGTCTCTTGAGGCAGTGATCTGGAAATTTTTTCAGATACCTCGGATAATCCCAACCGAGTCCCGAAAAGTCGAGAGATCTGAGTTACTTGGATCGGATAACTAACTTACTGAATCCTCAGATGAGAGTTCAGTTTGGTAACTATCTGTTCTAGCTACTCAGTCGTGCGGAATGGTTGGCCCTTAGATTATACTCGTTTTAAGCTTTGCTGAAAACCTTCCCCTTAAGAAATAGTGATTAGGCTGTGAATCACTTATGCAACTTTCAGTGGATTGATTCCAACTGAATATCAGTGAAAAGTATGCTTTCAAAATCAAGTTGATGCAACAATTAAGCACAGATAAGGAAAGCAATAAAGAACACAGCAGTTATAGTGGTTCAGAGACTCAAGCTCCTACATCCACTCTCCCTGACTCTTCAGAGAAATTCACTATCAAAGCGAAGCTTTACGACTACCTCGTAGTTTACTTACTCAACTTCGGCCTGAGTTTTACACTTTACTCCACGTAGTTTACTTACTCAACCCGACCTTGAGTTTTTACGACTACCTCCGTAGTTTACTTACTCAATCACACACAAGCTTTCAGACTACCCCTGTAGCTTACTAACTTCTTCTCTAGAGTTTTCTGACTACTCCGCGTAGTTTACTAACTCTTTACAACTCTACTCACCAACAAACACACTCCAACTACATTCTCAAGGGTTTGGGGTTTCTTGGTTGGTTTCAACTAGGATGAGATATCCTTTACAATAAAGCACAATGCAAAGGGTTAGGATATCTCGACTAAGCTTTGGATAAATCTTATCAAGCTAGGCTTAGTAAAGTGAGCTCTCTTCTATATAAAAGCACTTGGGAAATTCAAGGTATTTTTTTGAGTGCTTTAACTTTTGCAAGAATAAGTTTGAGCTCTTGTTGCGTATAAATTTCCGTAACCTTACTATGTAGAGGGTCACCAAGTATTTATAGGCATACACCAAGGTCACTCTTGAAAACTATCCGTTGGAGAGATAACCGTGAGTTCCCTCTTATGGTGTGTGAGAAACGGCTATATTTAGAGTTTGAAACTCCCTAACACGTTTTAGGCAATAGCCTTTCATGTAGCCGGTCTTCACTTTTTGCGATCGGAACTTTTCGTACATCGACATCTTTTTCAAATGACTTGTCCTTTGTCATTGTCGGTATATGGTGCAGTGTCATCTTCCTCTTTTTGACTTTTGTCTTGATTAAGGGTAGACACCTTTAATTGGCTCTTTTTGATTACAAACTCGAGTTTGATAAAACCTTAACAATACTTGACTTAGTTCCTTTTATGCGCATTTGAATGTCTTGGCAATATCTAACTTTCTAAGGCATCGCGTTTCTCTCGATATTGCATCCTTGAGATAGATATATTCGATTGCCTCGGAACATTCGAGTTCATCTCGAGCATTCAATATATTCTTGAGTCTTGATAATTCTTCGTGCTTTTTAGTATTCTTGATCTTGGATACTCGATCTTGGTCTTGTGTCTTGAGTCTTGATTTATCTTGACCGCTTATCTTTTGAGTCTTCATCTTTGAGTCTTGATCTCTCGGTTTCATCTTGAGTCTTGAGACTATTACGAAACTATATCTGCTGACTTATACATTTTGCAGATAACATCCTGAATACTCTAAAACTGAATCCTGACTCAACTATCAAGATCATTACTGAACATGTCATACTCAGGGGTTTTGGGATCTTAATCAAAATCATATAATCTTTTATTAAATTCATCTCCCAACAATTTCCCCCTTTTTGATGATGCCAAAACCTATCTTGTTACAAGTATATAACCTATTCTCAGGTTTCAGTTTTATCTATTACAAGATTGGTTATGTCCCAACAGTTTCCTGAATCAGAGAGTCTCCCAAGAATTTCATCACCAAACAATCAGTAATCAGGCATATCAAAAGACATGTAAAATAAGATAATGAGGTATTATCTTTTGAGCATAATGATAAATCTTCATTGATGATAAGTGTAGCTTTACAGATTACAATGAATTTATCAAACAAAATAAAAAAGACAAACATTTGAAGAAACACAAAATCTTCTGAGTCTTCAGTTTTTAGTCTTCAGATTTGGCTCTTCAGTCTTCTGCTCTGTTTGCTTCATTTTCGATTTCATCAGTGGGCACTTCCAGATCAAACATTCCGAAGAATCTCTTCTTAACTCATTTCTTTCCCCCGATGATGTCCGGATCGTTTCGATTAGTCCCATCGACCCGGTATCTTGAAAGCAATTTCTTGCGTAATGGCCTTTTCATTTACCAAGCCATTACCAAGTTTCGGAGGAGGATAGGAATATGGACCGGGGGCTACTATCTGTACTCCACCTTCATCCGCAAGTTAATCCAAACTTTGTAGATACTTTGGATAAAAGGTGAAGATGTTCAATGAAAGCTTCGTTCTGATCAGAGCCTTCCCTTCTCCATTCCCTGAGAACATCAAAATTGAACCAGAAGGTTCTCTTCACTTCTTCCCACATGTCGTTGAGTTTAATGGGCATCCATTTATCAACATGGGGCCACTTCAGCTCTTTCGATGTTCCCTTCCTCTTGCTTTCATAAACTTTACGAAATCACTCAGCCGTTTACGCTCTTCGTCTATCTCTTTTCTGATCACAGAAGTTCCTGAGACTGAAGCAGTAGCTTTCTTAGCTTGTTCTTTTTGGAGTGTCATCAGAGCCTCTCTGGAGTTGAAGACTTTCTTCTGAGGTTGAGACTCAGATTCTTCTTGCATTTTCCAGAATCAGTTTTCTCTGGGTTGGCTTAGAAGCTTTCGTACGCTTGCTTACAGGTTGAACAACGCCCAAGGCTTTCCTCTTCATAGGCAGTTCAGCACCAGCCTGGCTTGTTCCAACCTTAGTTCTAACACTCAGTTTCTCTCTTGCAACCTCAAGCTTGGTTTGCTCGAAAACTTCGAATGTAGACGAACCTTCTCTACTTGAGCAAATTTTAACTTCTTAGTAGCATCGACTTCTTTAAAGGCTTGGGCTAAATTGTACATTTCAGCATCTTTCTGAGCCTTCTTTTCCAAAGTACGTGCCATGAACTTCCTGAGGTCTGCACCTTCCTTTCCCCTTCTTGCACCGTAGTTTGGAAGAAGTCCGAGAGAGTCGTGTCCATATGATCTTTTCTTTGCTCACACAAATGGATCTCTCCCCGCTAGTTGATCTTGCTCATCTTCCATTCTTCTAATGTGGTTCTTAGCCACAGACAGTTCTTCGATGTGGGCAAACTGGCCAGAGAGTGCATCTTTAAGCATCTCTGTCATCTTGGTCATGAACACTGAGCTCATTTCCTCAACAGCAGATTTGATCCGCACCTCATATTTCTCTGTCAGTTTCACCTCTAGCAATTGATTCTCTCTCTCGGTGCTTTTGTTTCATTTCATCACTTATCTCTGCATTGACTCCCTCCAGCTTTTCTTTTAGCTTTTCTTCCATGGAGGTCATCTGAGTGGTCAGAGTGTTTTGTATCTGCACCAGTTCTGAAGAATGGCTAAGTCCTTCCATTGTCTGAGCTTGATTGGCCAATGTTTCTTCCATCTGAGCAATTTTGATTGCCATTGGCTCAATCTTCTCAAGTTTCTCCATTACGGGAGTGAGATCAATCTCGTGACCTTCGCGACCTACATCTTTGTTTGATCATCCCGAAGCTTACGCTTCATCCCCGAGCTCCATCCTCCAATTGAGCCTCGATCATTTATCGGACATTTCGAATTAAAGATAGTACTTTCGAAGAACTCGCATCATTATCAATAGTGCCAAAAGGTACCTGAAGAGTGCTAGCTTCAGTCTGAGGTTGATCAGCAACAGAAGTCTCTATTTCTGTTTGAGACTGATCCTCAGCTTCTCCCTGTTGGTCCCCATCTCCATCTTTGGATTTGTCTCCATTTGCTCGGGGCGCCACCTCATTGCTTTCTTCTCATTAAACTTCTTGAACCGGCTCATCAAAATCGGAATTTTTTCAATCGGCTTTGTCATACGAACCACGAGAAGTCGGTCGGGAAGGTTGTCTCCTCATTCCACCGGTCTTCCCCTCAGATGTAGCAATATCAAGCATCTCGGGAAGAGTCGATTGAGGATATACTGCTGTCGTTCTTAATCGAAGAATATATCTTGCGGATCGGGATATGGTTTGCTCGAGAATATCGGTCGAGGATGAACCGTTCCCCCTTGCTCCTCCATTCGCCTTCTTGACCCCTCGCCTTTCTTCCATCTCGGGCTCTACGGTTCGATGAGAAGCCTGGCTAAGGGATCAAGCGATGGGTCACTCGGGGAGCTCATCGAGTACATTTTATCTGAGCTTGATAGTATCTGAAGCTTGTGCATTCAGTCCTCGGTTGCATCCCGAGTGGGTTAAGAGACTGGTGGCATTTCCTCGATATAGTCCGAGTTGGCTTGACGGTCGAGCACGCACATCTTGGATCGACTCGGTGGCTCTTGATCCCGAACTGTTCATCCCGAGGTAGGCATTTAAAGGTCTGAGCTCCTTTAAAAATTTCTGAGAAATTTTATCTGAATCGAAGTGATGTCTCGACACCTCGGAGAAGACACAACTCCTCGATCGATCTGTGTCCTTGAGATAACTTTGAGCGGCACTTGTAATGGTGAACTTTGGCGGTTGGCCCTCGGGTTGTCTCTCCCGGAATCATTTGCTACCATCGTCGGTGAGAACCACCAATCTTCTGCGCTTTGGAGCGAGGTTCTTCTGCCTCAGCAGTTTTTGCTCCTTGCTCTATTTTTTGCCTCCATGAGAACCTTCCTGGTTTGTTGAATCTCTTTCTCGGCGGCCATGAAGGTGATTCTACCTTATTTTCTCTTTTCCCTCGAATAGCACCTTCTTCCGCAAAGATGGGTTTGAAGAGAATTTTGGATTTAGGGAATGGGGTTGAGTTGGCGAAGATATCCTCTTCCTCTCTGCACATCTCCAAAATATAGGCAATTTTGGTGGCATGGTGGATCTTGCCTTTCATTGTGATTTCCCCATTGACTCTTTTTATGATCTTGGCTTGCTCAGAGCACCATCTCGGACTAAAATTTCAGCCAGTTGAAGTCAGTGGTGGGAGATGCCTCGATCGCCGCCATCAGTCTGAGCTTCGGGGTACTTATCTGCTCAAAACTCCCCGCAAGACTCATGACGCTCTTGCTCACAATATCCATCAGCACACGATATTGTGGCTTTAGGTGCTTCTTGTTCAAAGTTGCCTCAAACTTCACAGGATTCTCAGCAATCTTATCTAGGTACTCCTGCTCTCTTCCCGATATATACATTGCAGGATCATCTCCTCTATCACATAGCTCAAACACATCATTGATTTTTTGGAATAATGCACAACTCCTCTCAAAAATCGGCGTATTTTGATGAGTGATCTAGATGAAATCTGATGTCGAAGAGTGCATACAATCTTCTTCATCTGTTTTCAAATTGCGGATGAATTGATTACCTCCTTTGCGAACTCTGAGTGCAGTGGGACTTGCGACTAGATGGGTGAGTTTGGCCCGATCGGATCATATTGAGCCTCCTCTTACGGCTTTGAGTTGGTTGAGCTCTCAAGTGGGACAATGAACTCGTACCATGGCTTATTGGTTATGACCAATCTCTCGTACACAGTTGGAGCCATTTTAGAATGTGATTGAAGAATTTGAAGCTTTAGGGTTTTGCGATTTCTGGGCAAAAGGGGATTTTTAATTCTGAGTATTTGGGAACGAAGGGTTTGATAAAATTTTGGCTTGAATGGCTTGAAGAGGTATAGATAGCTTTGAGATCGTGGGGAATCGTGTAGGTTAGGTGAAAAGTAACGGTTGAGATTAATCTCCGATTAATCGGGTATATGAACCGACGATCTCCGAAAAGTAAGCCGCCAAAATATCCTCTGTGGTCAATAATGTGGCAGAGCATTAAATGACTGTCCTTCTTCGGAATTTAAAACGATCCCGCCCAAAACATTCCTCAGGTGTTTTGTATTTATTGCAAATGATTACTGAGTTTTATTTAAGCAATAAATGGCTCACATGAGTCATTACTTCTTCAGACTAATTTCCTTCTATCAGTCTTCTTTGATCTTGACCTTGATAAAATGTCGAGATAATCTTTGAAATCTTGAAAAGGGTTCGGCGTATTCTTATCATCTTTATCGATAAATCTGAGTTTCTTGAGACTCAGTTCAGTATTTCATTTTATCCTGAGTTTCTCAGTAGAATTCTGAGAAAGCTTCATGTATCTGAAAATCTTCAATTTTCAGATTTACTCTATACACCGTTCTAACATCCCTAATTCAATTTGAAAGTTCACGAAATCTTGATTGACCAAAGGTTTAGTCAAGATATCGACTCTTCTTTACTATCGATATGAATTTTCTCCATCCTTATGTCCTTTTTCTCGACATGATCTCGATGAAGTGATGTCCGATATCCACATGCTTGCATCGGTGTGTGTAATCTGGGATTTTGTGAAATAGCAATGGCACTATTATTGTCACAAAATATTGGTACTTCATTGGCCACAACTTTATAATCCCTTAATTGTTATGCAGGCCAAAGAATGGCGAACCGCAGCTGACTTCACTGCGACCATGTATTCACTTCGATAATCTTGGTTGCTCTTGAGGTCCATTTCTTTGAAAACCAAGATATCGGTTTGCTTCCCAAAATTGACAAGTTCTGTTGTGGACTTCACATCAATTTCAAGCAACCTCCATAGTCGACATCTCGAGTAACCCGTTAATTCAAGGTTATCATCAATTTGGATACCATAATCCTCTATTCACCGTGCCCTTAAGATATCTCGATATCTTTTTAGCGACCTCCATGTGACTAGTCTTAGGATTAGCTTGGTATCTTGCACATATCCCAACGACAAATGTTATATCCGCCTACTTGTCGTGAGATAGAGCAATGATCCAATGATTCCTCTATAATCGGTATGATTTCTTGATTTGCCTTCTCGAATCGGGATCCATCTTGTAGTTAGTATTCATAGGAATCCTAACCGCATTGCAATTTTGTACACCATATTTGGCAATCGGATCTACGGTGTACTTTGCACGTTGATGAATATTCCTTCCTTTGATTGTTTCACTTGAAGACCTAGAAAAGAAATTCATCTCTCCCATCATTGACATCTCAAACTTGCCTTTCATCGATGTTGAAAACTTTTCACACAAACCGATGGTTTGGAGATCCAAAAATGATGTCATCAACATATATCCGAACCATGATATCTTTCCCATCCTCTATCCCGAACGAGTTCTATCAACAGCCTTTGACAAAACCATGGTGATGAAACCGAAAAGAGTATCATACCATGCTCGGTGCTTGCTTGAGACCATACAAGGCTTTTTACGAGCCTGTAAACTTGGTCATTCTGTTTGAACCCGGGAGGTTGTTCCACATAAACCTCTTCTTTAAGCACACCGTTCAAATGCACTTTTCACATCCATTTGATAGATATGTGAACTTCATGTGGGCGAGATATGCAAGAAACAATCGATGGCTTCTAGTCTTGCAACTGGTGCAAAGGTTTCATCATAATCCAAGCCTTCTTCTTGGGAATAACCTTGTGCAACTAGCCTTGCCTTGTTTCTTTACAATGTTGTTGTTTTCATCTCTTTTATTCTTGAAAACCCACTTGGTTCCAATGACATTGTGCCTTTCGTGTCTATCTACCAACTCCCATACTTCATTCCTTGAGAATTGATTGACTCATCTTGCATAGCAAGAATAATCAATCTGAATCTTGTAGAAACTTCACCAATCTCTGCGGTTCTTTCTCCGATAGGAAGCGTGAGAATAGTGTACTTTCACCATGGAACCTTCTTGTCTTAACACCTTCGGTTAGATCACCCAAATCGGACCAATAATGACTTGTAGGATGACTATCTAACCATTTCCTTCTTGATGTTCCCCTTCAATAGTATCCTCAACAATTGAAATGTTAGGTTCGATTATATCGATAAACTTCGGGGAACAACGAAAAAGGAGAAAGTGAATCATCTTCCTCGGGAAATTCTATTAACATTGTCGAGAGACATTTGTTCCCCTTTGGTTGATAGATTCGAATTTGCCTCATTTGTGACCACATCTTCATTGGCATCACATACACAGTCTGAACTTGTGTCTGCTCAGATTGGTTACCTTTGGAGTCTTGGTTTTCACAGAGTCTCACCATCCCGATTTCCATTCTGAACTTCTTTATCGAGTCTGAGTCCTCCAATCATAGATTGTGGTGACTTACTTTTTTCGAGGAGTTCGATGAGATGATTTTTCTTTTTTGTTTGAGGGCTTAATCTGGTGATCCTCTTAGTCGAGTTCATCTGCATCATGTTCTGTTTCTTCCGAACACAAATAGTTTCATCAAAAAACAACATGAGGTGTTTCCTCCACAATAAGAGTCCTACGGTTGTAAACTCGAAAGCTTTTGACTTGACTTCGAATATCCTAAGAATATTCCTTCATCGACCTTTTACTATCAAAAGTTTTCAACCGATCTTTACCATTATTGTGTATGAAACACTTGCAACCAAACACACGAAAAGAAAAGAAACAAGAGGCTTCCTTTCATTCCAAAGCTCATAAGGTGTTTTGCCTTGACTCTTAGTCGGCATGGATCTATTCTGTGAGTAGCAAGCGGTGTTGGCGGCTTGACCCAAAATCTTTTAGGAATATCGACTTTCAATTTATCATTGTCCTTAGAACTTTTTCCAGTCCTGTTCCTTCTTTTCGACAAACACCATTTTGTTGAGGGTCCTTGCGGTGATGTTTCATGAGAAATTCCATTTCTTTGCACAATAATCGATATATAATATGATTTATAAATTCAGTTCCTTTGTTAGATCGATTTTGACCACACTCGATTCTTCTCAATCTTGAGCCTTTTCGGTAGCTCTCTGGCGATTTTTATCTCTCTTCTCTTTCTTACTAAGTAAGAATATGACCCAAGTGTATCTCGAGTAGTCATCAACTACTACCAATGTGTATTTCACGCCATTTGTGCTCACAGGTGTTATAGGACCAAAAAAAGATCCATATGAATGGCGGAAGTATTCTTTTCGGTTAGAAACCTCAACTTTACTTTTAAATGATGCTTTTATCATTTTTGCCTTTCATGCACATCACAAATATGTTCCTTCTTGAACACTTCGTTAGGTAACCCTCTCACAAGAGCTAATCTTGCAAGCTTGTTCGGGGTTTTGAAATTTAGGTGATTCATTCTTTTATGCCATAACCAAGCTGGTATCCGTGGAACTTTTAGCAACTAAACATGTATCTTTAGGAGTTGAACTCCAATCGACCAAGATACACATTCCCTTTTCTTGTACCCGGTCGATAATACTTTACGTGATGTATCATCTTTCACAAAACATAAGTTCTTAGAGAACTCAACATTAAAACCTTTATCACGAAATTGGCTAATTGAAAGCGGGTTATGCTTCAATCCGGATACATATGAAACACCATGGATATGACCATGGATATGAACTGAGTCGATTTCCAAAGTTCCATATCCTTGATCTGTCCTTGGAGTTATCTCCAAAAGTGATCTGTGGGCCTCTATGTTCAACATAGTCAGCGAAGTAACTTCTTGTATCTGTCATATGTCTTGAACATCCATCGAGATACCATATATCGGGAGTTTTTTCATCTCTGCTCATCGATTGCCATGTGATCTTTAATCGGTTTAGTGCCCTTGTTTTCCTCTGAAAAAACAAATTAATTCTTAGGTACCCAATTTGTGTAGGGTCCTACAAGGTTAGATGTACCTTTGGAATCCAAATCGCTTTAACAACTCTCATTACTTTAGAGTGGGCGATCATCTTCCAGTAAACATCAACATATACATCCACTACTCTGGGTGCCTTAGCGGTTTTTACGTATATGTGTGCTAGCTTTAGCTTGAACATGTGCCTTTGAATTCTTCTTTGGTTCGGGCCTTATACATTGGATGCTTAGGCTTTTTGCAAAATGGCCGGTCCTAAATCTTTGTTGATTCGGTTGAGATAACCTTTACCTTTAGGCAAGTAAGGTTTAGGTTATGCATCTTTGAAATCTGGTCTTCGATTATCTTGAGGACTTGGTCTCTTCGATTGAGAATATCTCTGGCGAGTGTTTCTCTTCTGAAGATTCCTCCGATGGTTCGATGTAGATCCTTTCAAGTTTGCATTCTTAACTTTGAGGCTTTGAAGTACTTACTGAAATTTTCTAGCCCCGCTTTCGGGTTTTCTAGCCTTCACGAGGTTTGGGCTTTCTAACCGATCATTCGATTTCTTTGAAACCATAGGTCCTTTTCCTTATCTACAACCTTGGGCATTACTTGATTTTGAAGTGTAGGTGCCATTTGGTTTTTACAAAGATTGTCTTCTTGCTACATGATCACGACATTCGGATGACCTTGTGAGGTTCCCCCGAATAAATCCCAATCCATTTTTATAGTGGCGGATCTCTTGGTAACTCTGAATTTCATCTATTACTTTAGATGCATTATTCAATAGAGTTAACTTCTTCTGCTATCCTCCTCACCGATTCTGTAGAGTTTCATGCTTCTTAGAGAGGTCATTGAACTTAGTTACGATTAGTGAGTTTCTTGATTGGATTTCTCTAGCTTTTCGATTAGGGTCTCTATCAACTTCTCTTTCTCTCGAGAGTTGTACTTTTCGAACATCTAGTTCATCAAGAGCTCCCATAAATTGAAAGTGATTTTGATTTTGCTAGAGTCTTTCCATTTTAGATTTTCAAAGATTCGCCTCCTTATTCTTCTTGAGTTTTATTTAGCGAGTCCTTGCAAAACAAAGATAGTCCTTCATCCATTCTCAAAAGAATCCATCGGTCAAAATAGTTTTTTTTCGGTGGAACTTGAAAACTCTTGTGCTAATGTAGGAGCAATAACGAGAGATGAGAAGAGTTTACCTCCTCAATGGCCATCGATGCGGATGTCATCACTATCACCGCTCGAGAATATCTCATCTGAAGAGCTAGATTCCTCCTCGGAATGTTCTTTTTTCTCGCAACCATGGCCTTTGAGAACTTCGGTCTCTTTTAGCTTGTCTTTCTCTTCTCTCCTTAGCACTCAACTCGAGAATCATCTTTGGAAGTGACCTTTCTTCCGACAATTATAGCATCTGTTGGCATCATCATCCCGATCATTTTCTTCTTTGGACTTGGAGTCCTTCTTTTCAGATGAAGATCCTTGACTTTCGGTCCTTCTTCTTCTCCGGTTGATCCGTCCTCGGGTTTCTTCTTACGGTACTGTTGTTCTGTAAAAAGCTTTTGTATTTTCCAAATCTACTATTAAGTCTATCAAACCTCCTTGCCATCAGTGCTAGCTTTTCCTCAAGCTCATCCTGATGTTTGGCATGGGGGTTCTCAGACTCTTTAGTTTTACAGGTTTTATCTTTTGCTTTTAAAGCCACATTTTTACTTGATGAAGAATCATCTTTCTTTGTCGGCCTTTTTGGATTTCTTATCAATTACAAATTCATAGGCTTTTCGATTCGGAGAAGACTTGTTGGTATGACATTGAGCTAATGTTCTTGGTGTTTTCAATCACCACTGCATGAATATCCCATTTTTTAGAAAGACCTCTAAGAATTTTTAATGCCACTTCTCTTTGTGGATATTTCTTTCCAAGTGCATTTAGATCATTCATGATGCTAGTGAATCTGACTTCCAATTTGTCTATTGATTCACCATCATCCATTTCAAAACCTGTCAAACTTTCCAATTGCCAATCGAAAGTTTGTTTTCTTTTATATGATCATGTGCCTTGGCACATAATATTAGTGTATCCCATATCTCTTTAGCGATATTCACGGTGAGAGATCATTCCCATCACACCATCTTCGATTGTACTATATAGTGTGTCTTTTGCCATGTAGTCTAGATTGACTAACTTCCTCTCCTCGGGGAGTTAGTTGGTCATCGAGACTTAAGGAAATTCTTCTCTAGGGTCAATTCTCTCCTCTTACGTAATTTTGGATTCACCACAATAAATTTGAATGGTCCTTGAGAAACCACTCTCCACATCGCTCATGTTTGGAATACGGATGTGCTGCGTTCTCGGTCTCCATAGATCATAGTTCTCTCGAGAACATGGGAAGTTTTAGAAGACATTTTTCCGATCTTTTGAAAAAGAAACGAATTTGACAAAATAAGATCGGTTCGGATAGACCCACAAGTATTTTTGAAAATAAAACTTTGGTCAACACAGTGAATGGTCAAGTTGAATCAACGCTTTGATACCACTTGTTGGTCCCTGAGAGAACGAGTCTTACACGTGTATGGGGAATACACGTGTTCGGTGATTTTAAAACTTTTTCTTCTTGAGGTCGACTTGGGTCGGAAAATCCGAAGATTAGGTTACGAGAAGCACAGATCGCTCTGAGTCAAAAGTCTCTTGAGACAGTGATCCCGAGCCGCTTTTAGATACCTCGGATAATCCCAACCGAGTCTGAGTGTCGGAGATCTGAGTTGCTTGGATCGGATAACTAACTTCTTGAATCCTCGGATGAGAGTTCGGTTTGGTAACTATCTGTTCTAGCTACTCGATCGTCTTGAATGGTTGGCCCTTAGATTATACTCGTTTTTAAGCTTTCTTTGAAAACCTTCCCCTAAGAAATAGTGATTAGGTTGTGAATCACTTATGCAACTTTCGATGGATTGATTCCAACCTGAATATCGATGAAAAGTATGCTTTCAAAATCAAGTTGATGCAACAATTAAGCCTGATAAGGAAAGCGATAAAGAACACAACGATTATAGTGGTTCGAGACTCAAGCTCCTACATCCACTCTCCTGACTCTTGAGAGAAATTCACTATCAAACCGAGCTTTACGACTACCTCGTAGTTTACTTACTCAACTCGTACTGAGTTTTACGACTACTCCACGTAGTTTACTTACTCAACCCGACCTTGAGTTTTTAGAGCTACCTCGTGGTTTACTTACTCAATCACACACAAAGCTTTTTTACTACCCCTGTAGCTTACTAACTTCTTCTCTAGAGTTTTTACGACTACTCCGTAGTTTACTAACTCTTTACAACTCTACTCACCAACAAACACACTCCAACTACCTTCTCAAGGGTTTGGGGTTTCTTGTTGGTTTCCAACTAGGATGAGATATCCTTTACAATAAAGCACAATGCAAAGGGTTAGGATATCTCGACTAAGCTTTTGGATAAATCTTATCAAGCTAGGCTTAGTAAAGTGAGCTCTCTTCTATATAAAAGCACTTGGGAAATTCAAGGTATTTTGAGTGCTTTAACTTTTGCAAGAATAAGTTTGAGCTCTTGTTATTTAGTATAAATTTCCCGTAACCTTACTATGTAGGGTCACCCGGATTTATAGGCATACACCAAGGTCACTCTTGAAAACTATCCGTTGGAGATAGCTTCGTGAGTTCCCTCTTATGGTGTGTGAGAAACGGCTATATTTAGAGTTTGAAACTCCCCTAACACGTTTTAGGCAATAGCCTTTCATGTAACCGTCTTCACTTTTTGCGATCGAACTTTCATTTGTCATCGACATCTTTTTCACTTGTCACTGTCATTGTCAGTATGGTACAGTGTCATCTTCCTCTTTTTGACTTTTGTCTTCAGTTAAGGGTAGACACCTTTAACGGCTCTTTTGATTACAAACTCTGAGTTTGATAAAACCTTAACAATACTTGACTTAGTTCCTTTTATGCGCATTTGAATGTCTTGGCAATATCTAACTTTCTAAGGCATCGCGTTTCTCTCAATGTGCATCCTTGAGATAGATAGATATATTCATTGGCCTCGGAACATTCGGTTCATCTTGAGCATTCAATATATTGCAAGTCTTGATAATTACTTGTGCTTTTAGTATTCTTGATCTTGGATACTCGGTCTTGATCTTGTGTCTTGAGTCTTCTGGAGTCTTGATTTATCTTGATCGTTTATCTTGAGTCTTCATCTTTGAGTCTTGATCTCTCGGGTTCATCTTTGAGTCTTCAGAGACTATTCTGAAACTATATCTGCTGACTTATACATTTTGCAGATAACATCCTGAATACTCTAAAACTGAATCCTGACTCAACTATCAAGATCATTACTGAACATGTCATACTCAGGGGTTTTGGGATCTTAATCAAAATCATATAATCTTTTATTAAATTCATCTCCCAACACTCTTTTATTCATGTAGTAACACATTAAGTTATTCTTTAAATCTGTAATTTCGGACTGAGGATTTCTTTTCGCGCTTGTACTAATTTTGTTCATGTGGTAACACGTTTTTCTTCATACACATATTTTTTTTAGTAATATGTAACATTGTACACATGTCGTCGTGATATTAAATGAATATTCATGTGTTACCATATGAACAACAATGTGTTATCATATGATAATGCATTTTAAAAAATAATGATAGTGTAATTTTTATTTCACGTAGTAACACATTTCGTTTCTATAAATATCACAACGACCAAATACATTAACAGCAGACCTAAACCATTAGGCTACAATACATATTTGTTAAGGATATCATTATATAAATATACATGTGTTCACCCAACCCACAACCTACAACCTTGCCCGCCCTGTCCACCCACGCCCGACCCGACCCGTGCGAGGATGACCCACGAATTTTAATTTAATTTACCTTAATTGTGATATATTGCACATATCATTATTGTGTAATATATCACAAGAGTCCTACTCCAATTAAATTAACTGTACAAAAACATGAATATTAGGCGTGTGATTAAATATATAAAACGTATGAATTGGTGTGGGGCATAAACGTGTGAATTGGCGTGAGGGTGTGAATATATATAAGGATAAATAGGTTGGATATATGGTGTAAATATAAGTATATCTTTATAAATAAATATGATAAAATAAAAGTATTTAATTTGATTAGATAGATTAAAATTTTAATTTAAATAATTTTTAATGAGAGTGTACAATTTTAAAATGAAATAATCTGGTTGAATTGAATTTTACGCAGGTTAACGTGATTTCGCTACATAGACTGAAACAAATTTACAAATATATAGTACTAGTTTAGTGCTCGTGTATTACGCGGTTCTTTAATTAAAAATACAATATTCATAATATATAATATATTTAATATAAAAATATAATTATGTGCATAAATGCACTAAACTTTCTCAGACTTAAAAATCGAAAAGTGAGATTTTTTTTTTTTGCAAATCGGTTGTTGAATGGGTGAGGAGAAAATGATTGTGCTTAATATATGAAAATTAACAAAAAAGTCTTTTTAAAAATCACGTGTAGTGCACATGTATAAAATGAAGAGAAAATTTGGCTTGCAAAATTAGTTCGGTTGTTTAAATGTAATAAAATAATAGTTTGTATAATTTAATGCAACAAAAAATAGTTAGGTGGTTCAGATACAATTTCAGTGATAGTTTAGTGGGTTTACTGTAATTAAACATATATATAATGTAAGAGGTGTAAGGTTCAAAATTTAATTGTTACATTTTTTTAATCAAACTACACATTAAAATATCACATGGATGCCACATATTAAGTATTACCTACAAACTAATATTAAAATGATACATCAATACAATAAATGTGACAATTCATCCAAATTAATCTCAAAATGACACATCATCCAAATGAATCACAAGATGACACATCATTAAAATAAACTCTCTATTAATAATATACTAGTTTAATGCTCGCGTGTTACACGATTCTTTAATTAAAAAGTACAACATTCTAATTAAATAATATATTTGATAATTAAAAATATAAATATATGCATAACTTCGTGTCATTTTGTGATTAATTTGAATAATGTGTCATTTTGAGGTTAATTTGGATGAGAGGTTAAATTTTATTGTATTGATGTGTTTTTTTTCATTGATTTGTAGTAAATGTGACATCCATGTGACATTTTAATATGTAGTTTAATAAAAATTGCAATAACTAAAGTTTGAACTATGCACATCTTAGATTATATTTATGTTACTTAAAAATTAAGTTAATCTATAAATTTTTAAATATCTTGAATATTTATTTTATTGAGCATTAACTTCTTTGTATTAACTTTTATTTTATATCTAATATTTTATCATAAATATTTTTAAAACGTTGAAAGTGTGTGAAACGGGGTTGTGTTTAGTGAAATTAGAGTAATGTTACACCGAATGTTGTGACACTCAAAGTAACATTCAAAAGACAGAAACATCGGAAGACTCAAAAACACAACACACGAAATTAATAAGACTTTGCACAATCTATATCAATATAGATTGTGATGCCTTATGGCCGAAATCACTATTTATCAAAATAATGAATACAAAGAGGGTCACAAATCGAATCTTCTTGAAACAAGATCAAACATATGATCTAAAGGCTAGGTGTATCTCTACACTACCAAAGGTGACTATTCTATGTGTATAAAACTATCTAACACCGAGACTAACATTCCACATAAAATAAATCCAGCACCAACCTACAATTACTCTCTATGGCTAAAAAATCCACAACAACGACCCTGTCACTCTGGATGCACTAAGCACTCTATAGTTGATGCTTGGTTGTTGTTTCGACTAAACAGTACACGATTTGCGGCCATGTTCGGCGCATAATATGAACATCAAGGTCTTCTATTTATGAACTTCGTGTAGCTTTACTAGAGTCTCCTTGAAGGATCTAGAAACTCTTCCATCCACTATCCCATGATCTTTATAACTGTCCCACTTAGTGGGTTCTTCAAGTTCTGAAAACAGCCGCATGATCTAATACCTTCTACTCGATTCTTGAAGCTTGTGGAACCTTCTGGAATCTTGCAGAACAACCTAGATCGTCAACCTGCAGTCAACAATATCAAAGACAATATTGAACATAGAAATGTTATTGGTTAAGAAGAAATGACAAATACTGATGTTGTAACATTGGTGGCAACATCAACAAACATCCTTCATCCCACTAATATGGAATTTCTGCTGCTTATGTGTCGCATTATATATTGTGAATTTCGATGATGTGTAGTCTAATTGAGAAATGAGAATTATATAAAAAGTAAATAATGAATTTGATTTATAGATAATGATGACATGTCACAATATAATTATATTCTAAGTTTTAGATATTTAAAGTATGTGTGAATGTTACAAAATGTGTAATTATTATTTATTATTTTATATTTTATTTATTTAACTTTATTATATACTTCATTTATCTTTGTTTAGTTAATTTTTATTTTGACTTAATTTAATATAAGTAAAATATTCAATCTGAATGTATTTTATGTTAATGTGATTTATATTTAATTATTAATTCTTTAATGATTAATTTTATTTTATTATTGCTTTTATGTATATCTCTTAATTTATATTATGTAACAAAATATTATATATTATAATTCAGTCACTTTTTTTATTAATATATATTAATTGATATATATTTTTTAAACGTTGTTTCATTTTTAACTTTCTTTTTTAATCGGTTTATTTTATTTTAACTTGCAGGTTTCAACTTCAAATTAAAATGGATGATTAATATTTGACATAATAATTTTATTCAAATATTTAAGAAAGGTTTTTAATATACACCTTAAATAATTATTAATTCATATTCATAAAAAAAAACTCTCTATTAATATATAAAGGAATATGGGATAGGGGATTAAGATGTATAGTATTTGTAAAATCATTAATAAATAATTGGGAACCACTAAATACACCCCATAATCCTCCATTCACACCCAACCTACTAAACACACCCCATTAAAAATTTAAAATTGATTTGTTTTACTAAGCCCACCCCAATTCTATACCATTATACCCTTCTATTTGAAAAATAACAAAATTACTTCCCCCCCTTCAAAATACAGCCTGCGCGTGCGAAAAAAAGAAGAAAGGAAAAAGCATTTCTTCAATTTTGATTCTCATGGAACTAAACCGCTAGTGAATTCATGGACAATAGGCCGAAAATCGACCATTCAAAGGTATTAAATTCATACAATTTTATTTTTGGTAGATGTTTGAGTTTTTGAACTTTTAGGGTTTAGAGTATTGCATATTTTCTTGGGTGACTGCAATTCTTTTTTCCTGATTTGTATTAGTTTGGGTGCGATTTCAACATTGCATTCAAGCATTTGAACAACTCATTCGGTAGACTGAGATTGAGATATGTTCTTGCTGTTTTTTTTATTTCTGCCGAACAACAATGCTGAGGATAGCGTAAATGTCAATTTCTTGCTTCTAAAGTTAAAATTGCATTGTGGGGAATCAGATATAAGTCTTTGATTTCATAAAGCTCAGTAAACTGCAAAACCCTTCTATGATTCATCATTTTCCCTTTTAATTTCTGCATAAAGAATTCAACCGATAGAGGAACAACACCAGAGTGTATTACTTCATCAATAGGAGGGTTTCCGGCTGCTTATTTAGTTTGACAAGCCAATGAGCATACATACATAGTAAACTAGATTAAATGAAAAGACTTGCATTTAATGAACAAACATAGTGAACCCACATAATTAATAAATGAGATAGATAGTATTACCTAAGTAATTTGTGGAACTGTGTAGTCATTGCAAACTGAAATTCCCTTTCATTTGATAAGATGCCAGCAACATGGCATGAAGAGTATCCAACTGCATACACATGGAATAATCAATTTCTTTGAAGAGAGTTTTTTCAAAGAGAGATATAACGTGCGTATATGAGTACAGAGACAGTAGGTAGAATTAGGACTTTGGCGTGATTTATTCACCTTGAATGAAATATGTATACAGGGTTTTACAATAAATCAAATCTAACATATATTCTAATCCGTTGTAAATCATATATGATGAAAAATATTTATACAGGGGTTTACAATAAATATTCACATATTTTAGCATCTTATTTGCTTCTTATATTTTATTTGAACAATATTTATTCTTGAGCTTAAACCCCACTTTTATGGCCCTTTTAACCCTACTTGTTTGTAAATTAGTAATAAAGAAAAAGGCCATGTTCTTTATCTTCTCTCATATGTTACTGTACTTGTGTATATATACCAGTTAAATCATTGTCCTCTTGATTTGGGGGGCTGATTTATATTTGCATTTGATGTTGAAGAGCAGATATTGCTCTTTTATTTCTGATTGCCTAGAGGTATCTATCTTTAGAAGTGTTCTTTCTCATAACTTTCTCTGAAAACAATCTGTTTGTGGGTAAAATTGTCTTGATATTAATACTAACCCCAAAAAAGATATAGTGTTTTCAAGTTTCTAGTGGTTTGGTGGAAGCAATAATTGCTATTTAGCGTAAAGTTTGGGAATGTTCTGATGTATAGATTACTTGAATGTGCAGTAAGAGCCCTTATGTTCTCTTATGTTGATCTTCTCTTATATTTTTGTAAGTGATTAATGAAAGACAAATTATTTTTTTATTTTTTACAGGATTATTTTATGAAAGAGATAGATATACCACAATGCCAGAGCAAACGCGTCGTCGACGAGTCATCATGGATTTGTCACAAGCACCAGAAGCGACACCTCCAGATGTGCAAATGGATGAGGCCGTAGAGCGGATGCGGATGATATGTTGAGGGGACCTTACCCTGGTGGTCCTGAGGATCCAGCTTTGCTGCTGAGTTTCAAGAGTCATGTAGCGGCCAAGATATGGAAAGGTCAAGAACGCGAGCTGTTGAAGGTCCAATGCCACACAAATAAGCTCTTGGAGTGGACATTTCGAACAGATCAAACGACTCGAAGTGGATGGACCTGGTAAAGGATACTGGGATGCTAGCTTTGCGAGATTTTGCCTACCCTAGTCCGAATAAAGTTCTTATTGGTGCTTTTGTCGAGCGATGGCAGCCTGAAACAAATACTTTTCATATGCCTTTTGGGGAAATGACGATCACGTTGGATGACTTGCGTTGTTTGACAGGACTAAAGATTGAAGGCTTGCCTGTGGAGTTTCAGGTAGATGACAGTATGGAAGAATGTGCATCCTTAGTGTCACGGTTGTTGGGAGTTACCGAAACAGCTGCTGCAAATGAGATAGGTCTTGTACGAGGTAGCTTAGTCAGATTGAATTGGTTGGTTGATAATTTTAAGAATGGCACGACGTCTAATGATCCGCACACGCTAGATTGTGCAGCCCGTGCTTACATGATGTATGCTATTGGATGTGCACTATTTGCAGATAAAAGTGGGGCACGAGTCGGGACACATTTCCTACGGATATTGGATGATGTTGCGGATGCGAGTGGTTATGCGTGGGGGACTGCGACTCTAGCGTATTTATATAGGCAGTTGGGCTTAGCATCTAGACATGGAGTTAAACAACTTGCCGGGTTCATTCCCCTATTGGAGGTAAATTTTCAATAGAAATTATCTACAATTGCTTATCTTTATATTCGTGCTAACTTTTTATGTAAATGTTTAGGCATGGATTTATGAGCACTTCCCATTCACTCTACCCGCACACAATACAGGGTTCAATCCACGGTTTCCATTAGCTAGGAAGTGGGTGCCCCCAACAAGATATGGAGGAAGCTTTCAAGATCAAGTTAGTTTGCGAGAGAGATTAGATGCACTCACAGTATCAGATGTAAGTATTTGTGATTTTTTATCAATTTAACCTTCTAATATAAAAATTGATTATTCTCAGTTGTGGCAGATTTATATCCTTTGATTTTCTGTAAAATTTGAATCGAAAGTCAGTTTTGGTATCAAGAAACTGAAATCTTAGATATCGTTCACTGGATTGTTTTTGGAACAACCACAGGACTGTTATGACAAAATTGAATTTTTCCTTCTCTTCTAGAATGCCATGGGTAGAACTAGATTACTGATGACTTTTAGAATGACTTAAGAAATCAGTAGTTTAGACTAATTCATTTGCTTTAGTAAAGATGTATTTGTGTCCTACATCAACGTGTTTAAGGTGAATGTGAATATTTTCAGCACGCACCTTCATTATGTGCAAGAATCTTAGTTATTATGATCAATAGAATTTGGTACTTTCATGTGTACATGATTTCATATTTCCACTGTTTAATACAATTACAGATTTATTAACAAACTTGACTACAATTTGTAGGTCCAATGGAACCCTTATGCAAATGTGCGTGAGCATCATCCGTTAGAAGAAATTGTTTACTTTCATGGATGCATTCAATCCTTTTACATTGCTGAGCCCTACCACCCAGATCGTGTACTTAAGACAGTTTGGCTTTGTTCAGACCATCCCTGCTGCACCTCCTGGTCCCACGTTTGCTTCTAGACCCGGAAATAACGCTAAGTACAAGCTTGTACGGGAAGACGGTCTTGAAGGATACTTTAGAACGTGGGACAATCACGTTCTATTTGCCCGTCGTCGTGGCCGTATAGCTGTTTCGCCGTGGGAATGCGCGAGTGATTATCTTTCCTGGTTCCACATGCATTCTCATCCAATCATACAGTGTCCTGATCGAGCTTCTTGGAATGCAGTTCACCACACTACCACCAATAAATCGTCATCACTTTGGGACCAGCAGCAAACCGCACTTACCATAATGGAGCAGTCGGTACACTTGTGGAGACTTCGAGATGGTGATCTCACCCTCCAGTATGCGACGACACAGATTGATCAGGTGTACGTAGCTCTAGGAGGTACAGGATGGGATGATGCGCCTAATCCTGATAGCATTGTTCCTGATAGACCCGAGCCTTCCAGGGGTCCAGGCAGAGAGAGTGGGAAAAGATCCCGTAGGTGATTATTTAGTTTTATGATGATGTTTATTTGAATGATTTAATCTAACTTTGTAATGGCTTAGTTATTTTGAATTGTTTCGTCTTTTTGAATGGTAAATGATGTATTTGATGACGATTTCATGAATCTTGAATGATTTATGATGTAGATGATGATTTAGTGACTTATGAATGGTTTGTGCTACAGATAAGGATTTCAATTGTTGTTTCTCGAACCTATCTTGATATTGTTTAGTTATTTTGAATGTAGCGTTTAGTGATTTTAAATGCTTTACTTAATCCAGACAAGCCGGCGTCTTATGATTATTGAGTAATTTATTATCGATTTAAATTTGTTTTGCCTTATAAATAATAGAAGTATTGCGCTTAAAATAAAAAAAATTGATTGGTTGTACAAACCGTGCACTTCTGTGGCTGTACAAAAACTTGTAATGAAAGCATACTCATCCATTCAAGCACTTGGGCTGAAACATGTGCTTGTCCGTTCAAATAATTAAGTTGAAAGTTTACTTGTCCGTTCATATGTTTGGGCCGAACGTGTACTTGTCCGTTCAAATATTTAGGCCGAATGTTTACTTTTTGTACAAATAATTTTGCAGAACAGAAATAGAAATTTCCACCAAATTTTTTTCTTGTAAAAGCCCACATACGACAAATAGTAGCAACATGTCAAAATGACAAAGACATTAAATCTACAACATAAAAACATAGCAAAATAATAATTTCTGCTATAACTTTTCTTTGAAAAATAAAATAAAATTAAAGACTAATTACTTCTACATAAGCTTCTGGATTAAATCCTGTAAGCCTGTAATACAATGATTTTTGCTTCTCGCAAACACCCCTCCATGTCTCAGCACATATTTAGCGACATTTTTCCCAAGGATAAATTATGTGAGGCAAAGGATGGCCTGTCTGCAATTTAACCTATATAAAAAATGAATTAGTTATGTATAGAAATACTAACAATGCATATGCATGCAAGGTACAAAAGTTGTGCGTACCGAAATAAAATGGCTTTTCTCTTGGAGTAGTCCAATGCAAATGCATTTTGGTTTTTTTGGTGCTATTGTTCTGAAAGGCAGGTATGTATTGCACGCGGAATTCGACAATGCGACAAATATCACATTGTATGTCGATGCAACAAGGTGTCCCATCTACGGCAACAAAAACCAATTATATTCAAAACAAACAGTGTCATAGTTATTCAATCTATCCTTTATATCCTTAACCACGTCCTCATGCATGAATACTTTTAAGTACAAATCCTTGTGTAATGTCAACTCTTGGATGAAACCTTAGCCCACTCCTTCTCTTCAAAGCCCATTTGTTCAGCAACAGCACGGAATCCACAGTGAGCATCCCCACCAACATTCAAAGTATCAACAACATGCATACTCGCGAATCCACAATGGTTGATGATCTATAAACTCAAATTCACTCTTCTCACGCTTTGTTGATTTGTCTTTCCCTTTTGGTCGACCACGAGTTTTCTTCTTGGACTGTGGCTCAAGCAATGACGTTGTTGCAGGATTTACAACTTCCCTCAACCTCTTCAACATCAACAACTGTTGTCCTTCATTTTCTTTTAGAAATTTTTTGTCAGCAATTAAAAAAGTGTCCGTCCAACGACTTCTTATATCATCCCAATCTCTCTGACTCGTCCCCTGGCTCGGCTGCATGGCCCTCATGTCCAACTTCTTCCAGAATCTGTAAATTCTGTCTAATTGAATAGGAATGTCGGGCGACTTTGAATTCATTGATCTCATGTGCGTAAGGCAACCCACAAGTCTTTCTTAGAATGCATCCACATATATAATAAAGGATTATCACATGATCTGGTTTCCATTTCTTTTAGTATCATTTCCAATGCCTTGATTGAAATCTCTCCTCGTAGAATCTTGAATAGAGATGGCTTAAATTTATGCTGCACTACATTAATGCTCTTCTTAAACGACGCCTTTATCGCGATGTGGGAGGTCTCAAGAAGAGAATGAATTTTGGACCAACAAGTCTCAAAGTTCCCCTGACTCGTTCGTAGACACCTCTTCAACTTAGCATGATTACTCACGACCCTACGACAATAAAATTAGAAAGTTTAGCATGCACAACCAAACAATATTTTACAAGGATTGAAAAATGCATAATATTTAAATGTAGTTACCTATTCGTCGTGACATTGTCATAGTGCATAAACTTATTTGTGTAAGCCGATACAAAATTTTCTTTGTAAGGTGTAATCCACTGATTCATACAATACTCAACAGCTTGTGAGGACTTCGAGTTCTTTGAGTAATCAGTCTGAAACCTTTTAAGAAGATCAATAAATTCACCTTCATTTTCAGCATCAATCACATCATCAAATGAACGACTAAACGACTTCCATTCTTCATCAGTAGGAAAGTATTTTGATTTCTTGCATTTGGCCAACACGTTTTTTTTAATGTGCCACTTGCATAACAAATGTGTGGCGGAGGGGAATGTATACTCTACAACATTTACCAACGCTAACTCTCTATCAGTGACAATAACAGTGGGCAAACAATATCCGTGCACCAAATCTTTTAGGATGTCGCACGCCCACATATAATTTTCCTCCTGCTCAGAGTTCATATAGGCAAATCCAACAACAAATGTCATTCCGGTAGAAGTCACTCTAACTATCTCTAATAGGGGCAAATTATATATGTTGGTCTTGTACGTACAATCCATGAACAAGACAAAAGGAAATGCGTAGCTCCACACTTGTATAATGAGCGAAAAATATATCTGTCACCACGTCAGTCTTCTTGCATCGTATATGATGAAATGAATACCTTTCATCTTTTAATTTTGACATAAGGTATTGCATTTGTAAATATGACCCTTTCGCTCCACAAATCTATGCTTCAGTCGCGCATTGTAAACATGTCTAAGTGTGGCCTTTATATTCGGCCAATTTACTTTCAATGCAGCTAAGATTTGTACTGGTTGATTGTTGGCTTTTGACAAATTCAGCACAAATGCATCTTGAGCAGGAGTTAAGCGGCCAGCAAACGAGTGACCTTCCAGGTATTGACCAATTGGGTGGTTATGTGTGCCATGTACAACCCTCAACCCCCCAACGACCATTTGAATCAATTTGATTCCCCTGCAATGTAAATTGACAACCACATTTTTTTGTCCCGGTACTATTGCCATCTCGTCTTCTTTTTTTTCTTTACCAACCTCCGATTCACCAACAATCCCTATGTTCTTACGAGGTACCTTTGTTTTAGGCTCACGGTAGGTACCACTTCTTTCACAAGAGAGCGTCACACGCGGACGCCTCCCACATTCAACATTGTCAGATATTTTAATTAAAATAACCATGTCATGTGTACGAGCAATTTGATGAACCCAACTAATCAGCTCTTCCCTAGACTCAAAGACCGCGCTTGTCATAAACAAATGACCATAATCTACCATCAAATTTTCTTCGTTTGGTTCCTGCAAGCAAAAACAAATTCAAATATTAAAAATCAAAATATAACAACAGGCTAGAATATTAAATGTCTTCCACGCCTTCATTCAGTTATTAAGTAAAGCATAACGATTTGTTCGGTCATAGCTTCATGCACGGCTCAGTAACCGTTCGACAAGCGAGTCATGCACAAGTTCATGTGTGTTCGGTCGTAGGATTATGTACATAACAACTTGTGTTCGTCAATCATGCACGGTTTCCTTAGCGTTCGGCCCCTAGGACCGAACGTTACCAATTTTTTTTTTTTGCATGGCAGTTCGCGCCGTGTGATCTCTCCTACGTTCAGCCGCGATTTGGCCGAACAGTGGCGCGATTAGACCTTAAAAATACCAAAATTTCTGCATACAAATCGATAAAAAAAAGTAAAAAAAAAAAAATCCTAAAAACACTTACATTAATGTTCTCGTTTGAACCTTCATGTTCCATGACTATGATGATTGAAATTGGATCAAAAAGATGAAAGAGTTAATTGACGTGAATTCCAAGAAATAAATGATTTAGGGTTTATGATTTATAGATTAATTATATAAATAAAAATTTAATTTTACACCTATTTATATGAGGGTATTATAGTATTTTTTTATATGTCTATTTTAGTCTTAAAATTTATGGGGTGTGAATTGAAGATTATGGGGTGTGTTTAGTGGCTCCCTAAAAAAATTTATTTAATTTATATCTAATAATCAATATAAAAAATAAGAAAGATTATATAAGTATTAAGTTTAAATTTGCATAAATTTTTAATTTAAAAAAAATTAATAATATATGTAGCGCTGATGATTGGAGATAAACTTAAAAGTAGCGCAAACCTTATTCTAAAGTGGCACAAACGATTGGAGATGGTCTTATGTGTTTCATTAGACCAAGTTTAAATAATTGATAATTTTTAATGAAAAATACTTGATACTTTCAGTTTATGTAGTTCTTGATGGAATAAGATCTCACATCGCTTAATATTTATCCATATTTATTATTTTATTAAGTATTTATCTATTATTGATAAGTCTATGATATTTACTAATATTATGTGATGTATTTTCCATGTTTATCTTGGTGATTCTTAAGGAGCAAGATAGAGTTTTATATTTCATTAGTAGAAATAAGTGTCCTTTTGTAAGACATGCCTTTTCATAAATAATACTCTCTCTGTCCACAATATTTATACACACCTTTTTGGGCACAGAATTTAAGAAAAAATAGATAAAGTAAGAGTATTATAGTGTATTGTGGGGTCCACTTATAGATAAAGTGGTTGTTTGTGAGTGTAGTTGGAGGATAATGATAAAGTGTATGTTTCCATAAAATGTATGAGAATAAATTTGGTGGACAAACAAATAAGGAAAGTGAGAATAAATTTGACGGACGGATGGAGTATTATAACTCTTAGGTTTATTCATGTTCTTGAGACATAGTCTCAAGCTACGTCTGCTGGATAAGAGTCAGTCATGTTTTCCGCGCTACTATGTCGATGACTAATCCCTCGAGGCTCAAGTTGTTACCTTGGAACGTAAGGTTGAGAAGGTTCGTGTGCAACAAGCCGAGTTCCAGGCTTCCTTTAACGCCCTAGCGCCGCAACCTCAACAGTGTTGCGACCAATCGATGGACGTCACCACCGCATCACCACTTTGCCGCCTCGACTCATTGCCTTATGGCTATTGCGCTCAACCACCACGTACTCCCCACCGCGTACCCACTACTCCCCACCACGTACCCGCTACCTATCGCCCAACCACCTGCCGCCCGACGTGGCCCTATGGCTGTCGCGCTCGACAACTACTCTGCCGCCCAACCACCCAATCACGTGCCCAACGCCACACGCCTCCACATTGGTTTCCACATTGTGGCCGCCGAACGAGGCACACCATCCCACATCCCTCCACCTCATCTCACACACTCCCCACACTACCACTCGGAGGCTCACTCACCACGACGCCTTATTGGGGTTATACTTGAAAGTATGCCTTTACTTTGTATAACCAAACTGAATTTCTGTGTTATTTGCTGAAATAAATTATTTATCACTGTTGCTTTTAAATATAATTGAATGTTACATATATTTACTGCATACCTGTTCAATAAATAGTACATGTTGCATTGTAGTTAATTTAGTGTGCACAGATCACAAAATTCACAATCCAGATGAAAATGAACAATCCATCGTGAAAGGTTGAAGTGTAAGGCTCAGATTGACTTATCTTGACCAAGAGATTGCACTAGTGCATTATGATGCACTGGAATAGGACTTACAGGTGGATAACTTCTTTAATGCTGAATATAGAAGAATTAGACCTCAGTGATTCATTATTTCTTAATTCCCGTCCCTTAAATAGGATCGTGTGGAATTAATAATTATTACTTTGACTTATGATGGATAGAGAATCAGTGTGATTCAATACTTCATATCTTGGGCAATATTATTAGTTACATGACGATTGCTAAGATTTAATGCGGAGAATCGTGTGCAAGTACGTCTTGCTTGATTTGTCCCCTTGGGAGGCTCAGAGGTTTTATCATACTAAATCTTACAAGTGGAATTAGTTTTCGGTATGGATAATAATGTCGAGCCGTTCCTAATCCAAGGAAAAAGATATTAATCAATATGAAGTTATTTAGAGGCTTAAATTAATTAATGGTCTGGATAATCTTAAACACATGAAATAATAACCGGGAGCCATATTAACAGTAATATGGGTTAAGATGGATAGTGATATATTAATTATGTAGTGAGATTAATTAATATTTATGGGCTTGAATAATATTGTGGCTCAATATTGATAATTCAAGGTCCATTGGAAGGTCCAATCTTAATTCTCCTAAAGGCCCCTCAAGTAGCCCAAAGATAAAGTCCAATAACTGAAAAAGGTGTTTAAAACAAAATAAATTAATGTTGCCTATTTTTCCATTTTTTCAAAAATATTAAGGAAGAGAAAGAAAAGATTTTCTTGACTTTCTTGGAAAGATTTTATGGAATATGTATTCTTGGAATACAAGATTATCCCATAAATTTAAAAAACGTCAAAGATCTTATTTCTTCCCTATTAATGTGCAATTTTAAAAAATTATAGTGCAAAAGGGAGGAGAAGATTTTGTTGGGAGATATTTTGGGAAATAAAATATATTGGATATATTCAAGATTCTATCTTGAGGAAGAAGCAAAGAAATTTCCCAAGAGCCCCACAAGCCCTAATTTTCGTCCTCCCCCCTTGTATTATAAATAGGGGATGAATTTTTCATCCCCAAAGTAATTCCATGTGTTGGAAAAATTAGAAATCCACAAAGGTGGTGCAACATAATTTTATTTTTCCTTTTGTTAATTGTTCGTGTGCATCCTACCACCGGATTATTGAACAAGGACGAGTGAATACTTGAGAAGGCTCTTTGGGTTTGTTCGTGTAAACGGGTATCCATCTTCTCAACGGTTGTCACTCAAAGTGGTTAGTTCACGTAAACTCCAAGCAATTCTGCATGCGTAGGATTTATGTGACTTTTTTATATGCATGATTTGTTGTTGGATTATTATTTGAATTAATATAGGATTAATTCACGCTAGTAATAATTGTTAGAATTAAGTTTGTATTCAAATACTCACCCTGAATAGATTCGGTCAATTAATTCCCCAACAACTGGTATCAGAGCCTCGGTTTCGGGCTCTGAATTTTGAATTATAATTTAATTCGTTTTCATTAAATTTGAAATTGTATAGTAGAATTGCTAGATCTTTTTTGCAGGTATCCAATTGTCATGGTATTTGATGAATGTTTAATTATGCATGCATATAATTGTGGTTTTAATTTGATTCATTTGAATTCGTTTTGCCTCGTGAGAAAATCCACGAGTAGATTAGGATTTGTTTGATTTGTTCAATGTAATAGACTAGTCTAGATTTAGGTTTATTTATTTTTTGTAAATAAATTATAACCGGATCAAGAACAAAGATGGAGACGAAGAATTAAAGCCGAGCGACCAAGTGCCCGGACGTACGCGAGCCAAAGCATGCATGCGGGCTAGGTAGAAGGCCCATCGACCGCACGCAGCACAGGGCGATCGCGGACGGGGTGAGGGCTGGACGCGCACGACACACACAGACATGGGCCAGGGCATGGCCGCGTGCTGATTGGGACTTGGCGTGCACAGGCGCGCGCGCGGAGACGTGCAAAGACGGATGGCGTGCGAGGCTTGTGAGGGGCATGCGTAGATCCTCGCACGCGGGCCGAAAGATGCCGAGTGTCGGGCGGAGAACGGGCACGGCTTCGTCGCGCAGATCTGCCCGTGCTACGCGAATGGGCAACGCACATGCTGGGCGACGGGCGATACGGGATGGCCGGTTTGGAGGTGGTCGTGTGCCTAGGCGCACGCGGATACACGATCCGGGCTGCGAGCTACCCGTTGCCAGACGTCGTCTCGAACCTTAACTGAGGACATTTTAAAGAATTAGTTACGGTCGAGTGGGAGCTTTTGAGACTAACGATGAAGGCTATGAAGACGATTTCTCAAGATCAAGACATGACAAAAATTAACCATGACAATTGGATATATGTGCCCAATGTGTTTAATTTTTGGTTTTGATGTTTGCTTTATTTTTCATGCTTATTTAATATGTTTGAATATGCGTTGCATGAAAAATTATTTTGAAAAATCTCACTTTCGAAAATTACTAAGTATGCTTAAATAATTAATTGACAATTTTGTTCCGTATAATAAAATTGAATTAATTTTGACCTCCATGATTTATTTATTTGTGAATTCTTTTGGAGAAATCCCCCCCACGGGACGGCCAAAAGATAGCTTTCACATGAATAAATTCCATTGGATGATTGTGAATTATTATTAGTGGCGACGATGACCCTCCCCACGAGGCTCGTTCAAAATGAAATAATAATTCTGTATTTAATCATGGTTATTACTTAGGTATAAAATTGATATGCATATACTTCCCCGAAGTTCCTGTAATTTTTATATTGGTCAAAGAGCCAACTATTAATTTGGACATTAAAGGTTTGTAATTTTTTTTTTGTAACCTGCTTGAATGTGTTTAAATAATGACCCACCCCCACGTGGCTTATTTAAACTATTTTGAGATGTTGGCAGATGCGTGTTCATATTTTTTGAGATTTTAATATGATTCATGTGATCGAATTATGTGATTTATTTGTGTTAATCTGGATATTAACACAAAATGTATGTTTATTTTTCAGTCTCAACATGTCGCAACCTTTTAATCCACTGTTCAATAAACTCAAGGATCTTAAACTCACTGGAGAAAATTATTTTTATTGGAATTATAAAATGAAATTCATCCTAACTGCACAACAATCCAAATGTGTACTTAACACACCAAAACCCGAAAAACCTGCTGAGGGTGCCAGTATATGGGACAAGATGGAGTATGTGAATGGGAGTTGGCCAATGAATTGATGAAGGACACAATCTTGGCACATATGTCAGATTTGTTAAAACGCCTTCACCAAGGATTTGAATTAGTTGCAGACATCATGCGAAATCTCGAAGCGATGTTTGCGCATCCGGCCCGTATGGCGATCCAAAGCATAAGGCATGACATGGCCAAGCTAAAAATGGAAGAAGGAACGACCGCAAGGGAGCATGTTCTTAGGGTTATGGTTCCCTTTGAGGAACTTGAGATTCTTGGCGAGAAATGTGATTTCAAAACCAAAGTTAATTTCATTCTCCATTCTCTGCCAAAGAGCTATGGTCACATCTATCTAGAATACCTGATGAGCAATCCAGAATTCACTGTGGATTATCTAGTAAATGCTCTTACGTTGGTTGAAGAGGAAATGGGGCGCAAGAAAACGAACTTGGTTACAAAGGGGTCTTCTTTTCTTTTTAGGCCAATTGGTGGTAAGAATGATGAGAAAACAAAGAGGCTAAACCAAGTTGGCTCAACTTCCATCAAGAGCGAAAGTTTAAGTAAGAGAAAATGTTTGGAGTGCGGTGAAATAGGACACTGGAGGTCTGCCTGTTCCAAACCCAAGCAGAATGGAAAGAAATGTAATTCTCATGCATTAGTTGTTGAAACTTGTTTAGCGGCGTATGCTTCCCATTTATGGGTAGTGGATACGAGATTCACTAATCATGTTTGTTTCACTTTACAGGGGTTCAAGCGGACCCGACAAGTTAGTGGGAGTGAGATCCTCATCACACTGGGCGATGCAACGAGAGTGGCAGTTGAAGTAGTGGGAGAAGTGCAGCTGTCTTTTGAAGACAGAGTTTTAATTTTAAGAGATGTTCTTTACGTTCCTAGCTTTAGAAAGAATTTAATTTCAGTTTCTAAACTTTTTCTTGATGGATATTTGGTTACTTTTAATAAAGTTGTTACCAATGCTCTAAATGAGGAGTTTATCTGTCATGGAACGTTGTCGAATAATCTCTATACAATTAACTGTGCACACCACTCACGAAATACATCCTATAACACATCGACTGTTTCAAGTAATAAAAGAAAACATTCAGCAGATGTGAATGAAACACTTCTATGGCATTTGAGACTAGGTCATATTAATTCAAAGAGGATTCAAAGGTTGGTTCAAGATGGGTCATTGGAGTCACTCCGGGTTGAATCATTTCCAACCTACGAATCATGTTTGGAAGGTAAAATGACCAAAAGGGCATTTGGAGCCAAGGGGAATAGAGCCAAAGAAGTGTTAGAAATCGTTCACACAGACATATGTGGTCCAATTTCGATCAAAGCAAGAGGAGGTAATGAGTATTTCGTTACTTTTATCGATGATTACTCAAGATATGGATACATTTACCTTGTGAAGCATAAATCTGAGACCTTTGATAAATTCAAAGAATCTAAGGCTCAAGCAGAGAATCATAAGGAAAAGAGTATCAAGTCTCTACGATTTAATCGTGAAGGCGAATACCTCAGCGATGAATTTTTGAACTACTTGTCAGACGAAGGGATTGTATCCCAGTTAACTGCACCCAGAACCCCTCAATAAAATGGGCTCGCAGAACGAAGAAACAAAACTCTTTTAGAAATGGTCAGATCAATGATAAGTTATGCGAATCTACCCAAATCGTTTTGGGGTCACGCCTTGGAAACAACGGCTTACATTCTAAACCTTGTGCCATTCAAATCGGTTCCCAAAACCCCTAAAGAGTTGTGGACCGGGTGCAAGCCCAGTTCAAGACACATGAAGATCTGGGGGTGTCCGACATACGTGTTGGACAAGAAAGCCGGTAAATTAGATCCACAATCAGAATTAAGGATGTTTATAGGGTACCCCGAAGGTACGAAAGGGTGCATGTTCTATGGTCCCGAAGATCAAAAGGTGGTAATCAGTACGCACTTTAGATTTTTGGAAGAAGACTATATGAAAGATAGAAAGCCTAGAAGTGAGATTACTTTAGACGAGCTAAGAGGGCTTACCTCAATGCCAACTATACAAGTTGACATACCAAGCGACACACTTACACAACTGGAACCTCGTCGTAGTGGGAGGGTTGTTAAACAACCCAAGAGATTCATGGGGATAGGAAAGTCATCAGACTTAGTCCCCGGTGAAGATGAATCGGACCCATGGACATACAATGAGGCAATCCAAGACAAGGATGTGGATCCTTGACAAACATCAATGGAATCTGAGATGGGTTCTATGGATCACAATAAGGTGTGGGAGCTAGTCGAACCACTTAATGGGGTTAAAACCATTGGATGCGAGTGGGTATACAAGAGGAATAGAGGATCGGACGGGAAGGTAGAGACATGTAGCTATGCGAAAGGGTACACTAAAAAAGAAGGGATCGATTCTGAGGAAACCTTTTTGTAGCCATGCTTAAGTCCATCCGTATTCTCTTGTCGATAGCTGCAAATCTCAATTTTGAGATCTGGCAAATGGATGTCAAGGCATCTTTCCTCAACGGAAGTCTTGAAGAAGAAAACTATATGCAACAACCCGAAGGCTTTGTTGAAAAAGGCCAAGAACATTTAGTTTGCAAGCTCAAGAAGTCCATCTACGGACTGAAGTAAGCATCCCGTGCTTGAAACCAATGTTTTGATCAAGTTATAAAGTCTTACAGGTTTGATCAAAATGAATTCGAGAGTTGTGTGTATAGAAAGCGTGTCGGAACTGCCTTGGTATTCTTAGTATTATACGTGGACGACATTCTACTCATCGAAGACAATGTAAAGGTGTTGTCAGACATAAGGGCATGGTTGTCAAAATGGTTTGATATGAAGGACTTAGGGGAAGCCGATCATATCCTTGGGATCAAGATCACTCGAGATCGAAAGAAAAGGATGACAAGCTTATCGCAAGCTTCATATATAGATACTGTCTTGAAGCTATTCAGCATGCAAGATTCCAAGAAGGGTTTTGTACCCTTCAGGCATGGAATCCATCTTATGTATGCAATGCTATGCACGAGACCAGATATCTGCTTTGCCGTTGGCATGGTAGCGATGTTGGGGTTATACTGAAAAGTATGTTTTTTACTTTGTATAACCAAACTGAATTTCTTATTTATTTACTAAAATAAATTATTAATCACTGTTGCATTAAATATGAATGAATGTTATATATATTTGTTGCAAACCTGTTCAATAAGTAAGTACGTATTATGTTGTAGTTAATTTGGTGATACCAAATTACAGAAGATCAAACTAACAGTTCCTCGTGACTAAGTACAACTTCACAACCCAGATGGAAACGAACAATCCATCATGAAAGGTTGAAGTGTAAGGCTCAGATTGACTTGTCTTGACTAAGAGATTACACTAGTGCATTATGATGCGCTGAATATGACCTACATGAGGATAAATTCTTCGGTACTAAATATACAAGAATTAGACCTCAGTGGTTCGTTATTTCTTAATCTTCATCCCTTAAATAGAATTATGTGAAATTAATAACTATTGCTTTGACTTATGATGGGAAGAGAATCAATGCGATTCGATACCTTATATCTTGGGCAATATTATTAATTACATGACGATTGCTAAGATTTAATACGGAGAATCGTGTGCAAGTACGACTTGCTTGATTTGTCCCCTTGGTGGGCTCAAAATCTTTATCATACCAAATCTTGCAAGTGGAAATTTATTTCCGATATGGATAATAATGTTGAGCTGTCTTTACTCAAAGGACAAAGATATTAATTAATATAAAGCCTGTTCAGTGACCTAATTAATTAGTGGACTAAGATAATCTTAAACACGGAAAATAATGACCGGGAGCCATATTATTGTGAAGTCGTAATATGGGTTAAGATGGATACTTCAATATTAATTTTATAGTGGAATAAATTAATATTAATGGGCTTGAATAATATTTTGGCTAAATATTAAAGTTTCATAGCCCATTGGAGGTCCAATCTTAATTCTCCTAAAGGCCCCTCAAATAGCCCAAATTAAAGTCCAATTAATGAAAAGGAGAAGAAAATATTATTGCCTATATTTCCTAGTAATTTTTGAAAATTGTAAGAAAAGAAGAAGAAAGATTTTCTTGAAAAGATTTTTATGGAAGATAAGTATTCTTGGAATACATGATTATCCCATAAATTCAAGAAATCAAATCTTGATTCCTTTTTCCTTGTATTTTTCGAAAAATATGGAATAAAGGGAAGTGAGATTTTTATGAAAAAAATTAATTATGGAGAAAATAATATATGGGATATATTCAAGATTTCTTGGAGATCAAGAAAAAGATTTTTCTCCTTATTTTTCTAGTGAAAAAATCGTCCTATAAATAGGGGGTGAATTTTTCATCCCCAATGCAATTCCATGTGTTGGAAATATTAGAAATCCACAAAGGTGGCGGCAAAATATTTTATTTTTCTCCTTTATTAAAATCGTTCGTGTGAATCCTTCCATCGGATTACGTTCGTGGACGTAGGACATATTTGGGAAGGCTCTTTGGGTTGATCCATCGTCTCAACGGTTGTCTCTACAAGAGGTATGTAATCTCATAACTCCTAGATTCCGCATGCTTAGGATTTACGTGAATTACGTGTACGCATGTTGCTTATTTGCTTGTTTAATTATTATGTTGAATTGATTTAGGATTAATTCATGTTAGTAATTAATTGATTAATTTAAATATGTATTTAAATTCATCTCGAATAGATCTGGGCACCCTTATTTTCCCAACAACTGGTATCATAGCTTCGGTTTTGAGCTCTGACTTTTAAATTGTTATTTAAATTATGTTGGCCATTAAATTGAAAATTGGATAGTAGAATTGCTAGATCTGTTTTGCAGGTATCCAATTGTCATGATATTTAATGTGTTTATTTTCCATGCGTATGAATGGTTTTAATTCGACTCGTTCGAATTTATTTTTCTCGTGAGAAAATCCACGAGTAGATTAGGTTATTTGATTTGTTCAATGTAATAGACTAGTCTAGATTTAAGGTGTATTTATTTTCTCGTTAAATAAATTGTAACCTGATCGAAGACGAAGACGAAAATGAGGAGTTGAGATGGACCCTTGAACCGTCTGGCGATGTGTATCGCGTGAAAAAAACGTGCAAGGAGACCGCACATGACGCGTCGCCGCCAAGTGCCCGGTGGGGTTGGGCTGGATCTTGTGGTAATGGCCGGAAAAGCATCGCCATGCTTCCGTCTTGACTTATGCATGATGGAAGCGAGGCCGAGCGACTTGCGGATCTTGGCGTCTTGAGCATGGGCGTGACCCGCCCATCGCCTGCCGAGGCTGCCGAGAGATCCAAGGGCAACGCGCACCCCTCATGTTAGTAATTAATTGATTATTTTAAATATGTATTTAAATTCATCTCGAATAGATCCGCACACCTTATTTTCCCAACAAAAATCGAGATATCGAGAATAACTGGGAAAGAACATTGACATTTTGCGATTAAAAATATTTTGAAGTATCTGAAGAGAACTCGGGATAGAATTTTGGTTTATCAATCAGACAGTCTGATTCCCGTCGGTTAGACACACTCGGATTTCCAATCAAACTTAGATTCCAAAAAATCTACCTCGGGTAGTGTGTTTTGCATGGGGGAGGAGCCATGACATGGAGAAGGAATGGGTGTCAAGAGCGTTGCCAATCTGCTTTGAGTATAAGTGGGAGAGGTATTATTAGGTTCATGTAGGTATCATTAGATGTCACGTAGAACATGAGACATGTTGTAGTATACTTAAAAGCAGACTTTGAGTATAAGTGGGAGATTGTTGGGGATATACTGGAAAGTATGCTTTTACTTTGTATTACCAAACTGAATTTCTGTCTTATTTGCTGAAATAAATTATTTATCACTGTTGCTTTAAATATGATTGAATGTTACATATATTTACTGCATATATGTTCAATAAATAAATGCGTGTTACATTGTAGTTAATTTAGTGATACGGATCACGAAAGATTAAATTAACAGTTCCTTGTAACAAAGTACGAAATTCTAACCAGATGAAAATGAACAATCCATCGTGAAAGGTTGAAGTGTAAGGCTCGGATTGGCTTGTCTTGACCAAGAGATTGCACTAGTGCATTATGATGCGCTGAATAGGACCTACATGAGGATAAATTCTTCAGTGCTGAATATAGAAGAATTAGACCTCAGTGGTTCGTTATTTCTTAATCCCCGTCCCTTAAATAGGATCGTGTGGAATTAATAATTATTGCTTTGACTTATGATGGGTAGAGAATAAATGTGATTCAATACTTTATATCTTGGGCAATATTATTAGTTACATGACGATTGCTAAGATTTAATACGGAAAATCGTGTGCAAGTACGTCTTGCTTGATTTGTCTCCTTGGGAGGCTCAGATATTTTATCATACTAAATCTTGCAAGTGTAATTAGTTTCCGGTATGGATAATAATGTTGAGCCGTTCTTAATCCAAGGAAAAATATATTAATTAATATGAAGCTATTAAGTGGCTTAAATTAATTATTGGACTGGATAATCTTAAACACGGAAAATAATAAACGGGAGTCATATTAACAGTAATATGGGTTAAGATGGATAGTGAAATATTAATTATGTAGTGGGATTAATTAATATTTATGAGCTTGAATAATATTGTGGCTCAATATTGATAATTCAAGGTCCATAGGAAGATCCAATCTTAATTCTCCTAAAGGCCTCTCAAGTAGCCCAAAGATAAAGTTCAATAACTGAAAAAAGTGTTTAAAATAAAATAAATTAATGTTGCCTATTTTTCCATTTTTTTCGAAAATATTAAGGAAGAGAAAGAAAAGATTTTCTTGACTTTCTTGGAAAGATTTTATGGAATATGTATTCTTGGAATACAAGATTATCCCATAAATTCAAGAAAAATCAAAGATCTTATTTCTTCCCTATTAATATGCAATTTTCAAAAATTGTAGTGCAAAAGGGAGGAGAAAACTTTGTTGGGAGATATTTTGGGAAATAGAATGTATTAGATATATTCAACATTGTATCTTGAGGAAGAAGCAAAGAAATTTCCCAAGAGCCCCATAAGCCCTAACTTTTGTCAACCCCCCCGTATATAAATAGGGGATGATTTTTTCATCCCCAAAGTAATTCCATGTGTTGGAAAAATTAAAAATCCACAAAGTTGGTGTAACGTAATTTTATTTTCCTTTTGTTAATTGTTCATGAGCATCCTACCACCGGATTATTGAACAAAAGGACGAGGGAATACTTGAGAAGACTCTTTGGGTTTGTTCTTGTGAACAGTATCCATCTTCTCAACGGTTGTCACTCCAAGAGGTTAGTTCACGTAAACTCCTAGCAATTTCGCATGCCTAGGATTTATGTGGCTTGTTTATATGCATAAATTGTTGTTGGATTATTATTTGAATTAATATAGGATTAATTCATGCTAGTAATAATTATTAGAATTAAGTTTGTATTCAAATATTCACCCCGAATAGATCCGGGCAATTAATTCCCCAACACGCCCATGGTCACTCTCTCTCGTTCGCCGATTGTCGTCGATACACCAATACTGCCCGGTGGACCGCCCCACAAGCCCACCGTTGAACCCCGAGCTCCACAACACCGCTTCCCATACCCTAATCCGAGCGACTACCACCTCAACTCGATTCTCCCCAACCGCCCACCACCTCTCTCCATAATCGTCTTTCCACACGTTCCCGAAACTGTATCACGATTCGCTCCACCCATGGGCTACGGGTTTACGTTGCGACGAGGTCTATGTCAAGCACAGGGCCACAACCATATGTTGCGCTCTCATCGCGGACTTTTTTTTCAAGCTCCACTAGACTCGCAACAGTCGATAATGTCACCACTTCGTCCTCCGTTCACTACTCTCGGCCCGCTCCGTGTAATGCCAGCTTCGAAACACCACTGCCGTGGATCTAGGGAACGTGGACACGGATTTAAGCCTCCCGCTTTTGGCCGTGACCGTCCTGCCCTTGCCGCACCACCACTTTCGGAGGATGCTCCGCACACTTTGCCTCCGCCTTGTGTTAGACCCAACCCAACACCACCTCAAGCATTAGATTTGAACAATGCCCCGCCGTCTCAAGCCAATTTTTTTGCAACCCCCATGAACCTCAAAGTCGACATCTCATTTCTTCTTGTTGGCTCTATCCTTGGAAACAAGATAGACTTACTTGTCGACTCTAGTACTTCTCTCAACTTTATCGCGACAACCATCGCCAAGATCTTTGACCTCTCAGCATATCTGCAAGCTTATCTTCAACAAGTGGTCATCGAGAATGACCACTATTTTTTTACAGACACCCTATACAAGAATGTTTCGGTACGTTTTCAAGGCATATGTTTCCACGTTGATCTCTACGGCATTCCCTCGAAAGAGAATTACTTCATCTTGGACTTTTTGTGGCTTACAGACATCAACCCTTTCAGCGTGGGTGATAAGATGTGTCTTTGTCTTACTGTTGTTGGTGTCCCCCCCCCCACACGTCGTACTCTCACAGATAGATGTCCGCCATTTCACATTGCTTTCGTGGGGATCCCGAGCAACCATCGCCTCTTCTCTTGCAGGCGTCACAACCCACCTCGTCGTCTCGCCATTAGTCCCACTTAGGGATTGAATAAGATCCCATGACGATTCGAGGGGGAATCGTTCCGACGAGGGAGAGAATGATGGAATAAGATCCCACGTCTCTTAACATTTATCCATCTTTATTTTATATGAAAGTCTCCCTTATTAGTATTATAAGTCATACTCTTTGATTATCATGATCAACAATTATTTTGTAGTATTAAGTCATGCCCCCCAATTATCACAACTAATGCCCCTTGTTAATATAAAATATACACGATTCATATTTATAGATTCATTATGTGAAACTTATTCACTATATACTATGTATTTAAATATATTAAATATGATATAATAATAAATTTATATGGGGTATATAGTATTATATAATTTAAATATATTAAAAAATTTGGGTCCCAGAAACGGAATGGGAAATACATACCAAGTTTCGGTCCCCGCCTATGGGTTGAGAATTTTCGCCGTTCCCACAAGTGGAAAAAATAACCAGACCCGTCGAGCCTAATAAATTCGATGATTTTTTTTCTTTCTTTTTTTTTTTCGAAAGTCAATAAATTCATCAATCTAAAAAGTCGGAATATACAATTGGACAAAAATATCATCAATGATTTCAAGAAAACACGTCATGTAAATTTTGGATTGATCTGTTAGATAGCATGAAGAGTATAGCCTCATCCTCATGGAAGAATTTTGACATAAGTACATTAATACCGCGTTTCATATAGAAATAATAAGGAACTACACAATAAGATCCCAATAACAATATATAAATGACAAATCATAGCAATTATATTTTGGTAAAATATTGGGTTAACATGTTTCACACATGAATTTGTGAAACTGATATCCCAATAACAATATATAAATGAAAAATCATAGAAATTATATTTTGGTAAAGTATATGGCGAACAAGTTTCACACAAAAAATTGTGAAATTGATTAAGGAGTATGACTTATATTACTAAAATATATTAATTGTGATAATTGAAGAGTGTGATTTTTTATTATAAAGGGTATTACTTATAATACTGAAGAGTGTGACTTATATTACAACATGAGTATTAGTAGTGATAAGTAACTTATATTACAAAAATGTACTAGTTGTGATAACTAAAGAGTCATACTTGTAAAAAAAAAATTAGTTTCACGGTGAACAAGATACCAACCCTTATATTTCTATACTATGTTGCTAGATTTATTTTGAAACACAAAAAATTGCTAATGAAAGCGCTTATTTTCAAAGTTATTTCTTACAACTTTTGAAAAACAGTGATTCTAAAAGCGATGTTTTAGAGTTTTAAAACACAAGAATTTGTAAAAGCTTATTAGGCTTCATTCATGTAATGTTAACGCAATAGCCATGAACTTCGCTATAGTATTATATGGCTCAGGTTATTCCCACCTACACATTAAGTAAATACACCACCCTCATGATTACACCTCCGCAAAATTAATACACCACCCATAAATTCCAAAATTACTTCATCTTCCGCATGCAACAAACATCCTTCAAATCTCATTCACTGTAACAAACATCTCCTGCCCAACCCATAAACGGGGTGTTTGGCACAGCTTATAAGCTCTTTAAAATAGTTTATAAGTTGTTTAAGAGCTTATAAGTTTATTAATTTTATTTGATAAAATAAGATGTCTAACATCTTATAAGATCTAAAAATAAGCTCCAAAAAAATAAGTTGGGATATCCCAACTTATTTTACAATAAGCTCTATCATATCTCAACTCATTCATGCCCAAATTTGGTCTGAATTCAATCCAATCCGACCATTTTTTTATTTTCGCAAGAAAAAAAATATTTGGAAAAATATTTTCTATTTTTTTTTTGAAAAAAATATTTATTTTCGAAAAACATATTTTCTGGAAAAAAAATATTATTAAAAAAATCGAAAAAAAAATATTTTTGCAAAAAATATATTAATTTTTGAAAAAAAATATTACTAAAAAAAATAAAAAAATATATATTAATTTTAAAATTAAAAAATAGTTTTCAAAAAATTACTATTAAAAAACTTATAAATTTTATTAACCAAACATTTTAATAACTTATAAACTATTTAAAAATTACATCTTATAAACTCTCAAAATAATTTATAAGAGGTTAGAGCTTATTAAATATTTAAAATAAGCTTAGCCAAACGGGTCAATCTCCTCCTCTGACTGAAACCACCAAAGTGTCCCACCACCATTTCAGACCCCGACATTGCCGATCCTCACCGGCGCTCCGCGTCTCCCAACCATCCGATGTAACAACCCACACCCCCACTCTAATTCAGCCCAGACTCCGCCACACTGCACCGCCTCGTCGCACTGCTCTTCCCAGCGCCCCCACAATCCCATTTCAGGTATTTTTATTTCCAATTTTTTTCCCTCATTCTTTTTCTTTCCTTTTTTCTTCAGATGTATGTTTTTTTTTTAAAGAGTACTATTTCCAGATTTCTATCCGAAAAACTTGTCTACTTTCGAAATATTTGACCGAAATTTCGTTATCTTTTCGCCCAAGATTGTTGAAATCCATCATTCTTTTTGAATTTTTTTACCGAAATATCCCATTTAACTAAATCTTACATTTTCTTCTATTTTTTAAACTTTTGCTTTTTTTAATTTTTTTTCAAAAAATCAGAATGTTTGATCCAATAGAGTTTTGAGTTTCATGGTTTGGCAGCAGCTCTGGTGGCCGTAACAAGGATGGCGGCCGTAAATACGGGCGGCTATGGATGCAATAAGATGGGCGAGAGATTTGATAGAAACTAAGATTTTAATTTTTAAGGATAATAAAGTCTTTTTGTGTAATAATTTTTTTAATTGTTTTTTGAGGGGTTGTATTTACAAAATTTGACGGTGCAAATAAGCTGAGCCGTATTATATAGCTCACTGGGAATCATCCATCTCAGTACAATACTATCGTAAATTATCAAACTTTGGGCTTCAAGTCCTAAAAAACTTCAGGCCCAATTTATTTTCCTAAATTTCGGTTGCTCCACAGTAAAATATGATCAATCAATTTTGGGTCAAATTATTTGCACTCCAGAATTGGTACATGGGGACTTTCTGTGAAATATTAGTTAAAACTTGTATGGTGCCCGCGTGTCACACGGATTTTTTTTTAAAAATCAATATTAATATTTTATAATATTATAAATAATTAAAAAATTAATATTTATATTGTAAATATACAAATTTTGAATCATATACATTATTACAATATATTTAGATAAAGAAAAAAGATTTTTTATTTTTTTTTAAAAAGAATACTTTCTAAAAGTTATTCAATTTCTCATTCTATTTTGAATCAACCTGTAGTAAAATTAAAAAATCACGTATACACAAAAATATATAAAAATCCATCTAATAATTGCTTTTACATATGATTAGCAAACTAAATAATATAATCATCCTATAAATATTAGAGATAATGAATTTTTTAAGGGATACATTAAAATATTTTTTTTGTTCTTGTAATTTTTTTCCCTTTATTTGGTTCTTTACAAATTATAGTTAGAACTATTAAAACTAATGATACTTAATGCTCATTAATGATTAACACATTATCTCATTATATAATGATGACATTTGGATACACATTTTTTTAAAATACGACACTTCAGCAAAAAAAGAATTTACTATTAGTATACAGAGGGATGAGAAGGAGCTGAAAATTTGCAGATGCTCGGGTTAAATTGGGTCAAATGGATATTTTCTAAAAATTCCCGCAAAGGACAAAATGGGAAAATTTGCTCTAGTCTGTGTTACTATAAAAATAAATATGTATTACTGTAAATACAATTATGTTTTACTACGTGATGATGGAAAAACAAGTATTTTTACTAATTTAATAATGTAATCTGGTGGTTTAAGCATTTATTTAAGGCAGTTGATCACAAGTCAGAAGGAGAAGCAGATAAAAAATGGAGGTGCAAGCAAATGAAAATAGAAAGAGTGTCATTTTGTCCTTACAATAACACATACATGTGATTACATTAACACATGTTTACCCTTATAGTAACACAAACCTCGAAGCGAGTTTTGTTGATTTGCTTTTACGCGAATCTTATAACAAGATCCGCGATCTTTTTTTCCTATTTGTTTATGCACTTCTCTTTCTGATCTACGAGTCATGTTTCATAGATCCTTCCTAATATAAACACACATATATGTATACTCATAATAATACATGTTGACCCTTATAGTAATACATATCTCAATGTTGTTCAGCCTTAACGGATTTTTAAGGAATATTTGCTTGACTCGGTTCGATCCGTACAAGATTTGTGAATATTTCATTCTTTGTCATGCGCTTCTCATTATGACCGGCCGGTCATAATTCACGGATCCTAAGTCCTTGAAATACTTCATATAAAAGTTCTTAGTAGATATATTTAGGGATAAGCATCGATCGGTTAGGTCACCGAACCGAAATTCCATAATTAATAACCGAACGACTGAGATAATATGAAAATCGTTTATGTAATTGAACTGAAATTTTCAGTTTTGTTAGGGTTATAAAAATATCATGTATTACCCATAAGTTATTTAAACCTTAATTTATACAGTTGTCCCTACTTCTGTCTATCCTTACAACCACGACCTCTCCTTCTCACTTCAACAATAATAAAAAATAAATGTATGAGTTGTTATTGCAAACTGAAAAATGCAATCCCTCTTGTTTGTATATAATGTTGGAGAAATTGGTTTAGAACCAATTAAAATAACATCTAATTGTAATTAATGAGGGTGTGGACCACTCGCCTCTAATAAATTAAATAAGGGCATAAAGTTTAATTTTTGGTAAATTAAACGATGTAGTATCGATCTACTATCCAAAAATTATCGTAGTGTATTTATAATCTCAAAACCATATTTCAGTAAGTGAGAAATTAAATCACGAAGTTGAGACGTCACAACACTTTTTATGGATTAACTATTCCTTATTAATAGAAATTAGTTATTATATAGTGGCTAAAGAGTAGTCCCAAAGCCCACACGTGCGTCGCCCGGTCGACTGGCCGTGTCGAGCTAGCACCCCTTGGTTCTTAGCAATTGGATTTTGTGTGTACTTTGGTCTTGGGCTTGGGGCATATATATTTTTTTGGAGTTAGACCCACTATAATTTGTCAAAGCCCAAGTGTGCAAGCCTAATCCGTGATTTTGTGGCCTCAGCACATGCTACATAATGGCTTTCAATGCCATTACTTTGCGTAATTGAAGTCAGGCAGCTCCTCACCTAATAGATATGCTCCTATAGAATTATAAATAGGACAACATACAAAAACTTGAATTTTTTGCTGAACTTCACCTTTGGAAGCACTGAGTCGAACCGTGAGCTCTAACTAGGGCGTATTTGTTTTGCAGGCAAAGGTTCAACCTTGACTCGAATTTGGTAAGTTTTCTATTTTATATTTGTGGTCCGTGTTTGGTGATTTGTTGTTGCTTCTGTATGTCTACCGGATGGGGAAGCTTGCTGGTTCGGGAAAGCTGCTTAAAGGGGATAACTTACTTTTCTTGAAAGTATTAGTTTCATTACTGAAAAATATTATTTGAATTCTTTTTTCAATTTTTCGATTTTCTTTTTTTTTCTATCATGTTGTAACCCATCGTTGGTGCACTATAAACCAACAATCGCAAAACAAATAATCAGATTGAATGATGATATCCAATGGAAATAATGATGGAACTAATACTGCTACATCTACTCTTAACCCCATTGTTTTGGAAGTGGGTCCGATCTTAAATTCTCTGGTCGTGCCCGCTTTCGCACAAATCGAACCTAGATCATTTATCATACATGGGGAGAAACCCGAGAAGTTCTCCGGTAGAGATTCCAAAGGTGGCAATAAAATTATTGTTTTACCTCACTACGCTATGTTTAGCGAGGTTCCTCCAGGAGGATCCACATGTGGTTGATGTAAAAACGACACGGACATGGCTAGGAGAGTTGCCTCAGTAGGGTCTAGGTGACTTCTTATATTGTAACTATATCTTTGGAGGATTAGTTGATGCAATATACAATATATATTACTCGGTTCATACTGTCACAAGATTGTGGGACTCTTTGGAACAAAAGTACAAAGTTGAAGATTCCGAAACTAAAAAGTTTGTGGTAATGAAAATTTTGGACTTCAAAATGGTATATGGGGTAAATTCGTAGTCGAACAAGTTTAAAATTTTTAATTGATTCTATTGATATCCTCTGGGAGGGTATGGTCTTTCCGGATGCTTTCCAAGTAGCTTTCGTGATTGAGAAGATACCCATATTTGGAAAGAGTTAAAAAGGTATCGCAAACACAAGTGAAAGGATTTAACTGTTGAAGACTAGATCGTCAAACCCCGCATTGAATAAGAATATCAAAAAAATGGACGATATGTCACGCCAAGTCTCGGTGGAGGCAAAGGCAAACTTGATGGAACATGGAGAACCGTCTGAGAAGAGAAAAATGTCGAACGATGACAAAGACAAGATACCAGCCTTGGGGAAATCAAAATGCACTAGTGATTGCAAATAAATGTGGCAAGCCAAACCATATGACACGAGATTGCAAAGCTCCTAATAGAGAGAAGACGGATAAAGTCAAACAATCAAGATCATATGTGGTGCAACACGAGCTAACTGACATGTATATGTCTATTGTCGTGTTATAAGTCCTTGTAGGTCTTGAACGGGTTTCAGTGAGGGTGGAAGTCTAGAGGGGAGGGGTGAATAGATTTCCAAAACTTTTTTGTGAATCAGGTGTGAAGGCAAGTATGCATATCCGACTTACTGATCTATCAAACAGATCAGTTCGGCGTCTATCAGTTTAACTGATGGTGAGGAAGATTAGTTAACCGGTGTGAAAACCAGTTTTACTCAAACAAAGATTCTGACCAATCTGGTTCAGATCAGATGACAAAAGTGTCAAAACCCGACGGATCGGAACTTGATGCTAGTCCGATCCAGTACAAAAATATGCATCACGGATAACAAAAGAGTAATGTGCGGATAAAGTAAAAAATGTAAAGGCACAAATTTATAGTGGTTCGGACAACTTGTCCCACGTCCACTCTTCCCTATCGGCGAGGGCACCAACTTAACCAAACGAACTTAGTTTAATGTGTTAGTCCAACACAAGACAACCAACAGATTTTTTTCACGAGTGCTCACTCAACTTAACCAATCCCGAAAATCGATCTAGAAACCCTAGGACCGAATCTTGCTATAACAAACTTAACCTAACTTTTGTTTGGGTATAAGATTTGTGATGGTCCAACTGGAATACTATCCTATCTTCTATGTAGCCTAAGGCTTTAGGATAAGTATTCTATGCTAAGAACAATGGGATGAACACTTAAGAATAAATCTTGATTTTGTGTTCTTCGTGCGGAAACTTGCTAGTGCTTGAGCTTGATGATAATTTCCGTAACCTTACTATGAATGTTTGATCCCATATTTATAGGCACGAAATCAAACTAGCCGTTGGAGGGCAATTCGAATTTTGGTCTATTTTAGGTAGGTCTGCAGGCTGATTTGACGTGCTTCAGGGACGACATGGCCAAAAGCATGGAAGCTTGTCCTTTCTTGCCGTTTGACACTGAACCACTTTTCTGCAGACTGTCAGTACTCCGTATGTGCGTTGTCGACTCCTCATTGGCTATCAAAACGCGATTAGCGATTACTTGAATAAGCAACAAGGTTGACATTCTTCTTGTTATGCGAACACTTTCCTCGTCTTAGGTAACAATGAAGTAGTTACCTCTTTGGAGTTGACCGGACCCGGATCGAATCTTGATCTGTCTACGATTTAGGTCTTCTACTGCGTAAGTTGTCTTAGCACAACTTCTAACGACCTTTCTTGTTGTCATCGATGTATGTCTTGGATGGTCTTACATGTCTTGAACTCTTACGCTTATCGATTCTCGGCTTATCTCGCTTCAATCACGGATCTTGACATATCTAATCTTCAAGTAAACTGATCTTCTGATCTTCAAGACTTAACCTATACATATTGAGTTCCCCCTCAATATGTGACCTATCTGTTACTTCAGCTGTCTATACATTTCAACTGGTCATCCTATCTGCTATCTAGATCATCAGTCAGCTAACAGGTCTGACTGGTCTTATTACATTATCTATTTTGGAACTTCCGTCGAAACTACAAATTTCCCAACAATTTCCCCCTTTTTGATGGAACCAAAACAGTTAATTAGAAAAACAGATAATCCAAAAGTAAACAACCAGATAACAACACACAGTTCAGAAGACAATAAGAGGTTTTCTTAGAATCAGAAAAGGATAGGATATTTTATTATCAACGATGTACGATTACAAAATATAGCAAAAATACCTATCATATGATTCTAAATGCCTTCTGATTCTGATCACGTCCGATAGTGAAACTTCTGGAGTTCTGGAGGAATGTTAAATACCTTGTACATTCTATCCATCAGGGCTGCTAGCCGATCTTTTTTGATGATCCTACCCATCTTAGCAAACTAATAATACATTTGCTTGAAGCGCACTGGATCAAGAGATTTGTCTGATCGAAGAGGTGGAAGAATGGTCTCAAAAGGAGGGGCTTCTGGAATCAGGCTCATCTCTTCACCTTCAGACATCACCAAGTCATAGAAATGTGGGTGTTTTGTCTCGAGCCAGCTTCTGAATTCTTCATTGAATTCGCCATGATCATCTGACGTCGAGATCTTTTCCAGAACATAGACATCAATCAGCCATTCTCCTCTGACCTTGTCCCATTCTGGCAGCCAGTTCTTCTTTGAGACCAGAATGTCCTTGACAGGAGCAGGTAAGGCTTTCTCTTTCCATGAAACGTCCTTTGCTGAGGCGGCCTTCTTTCTCTTTCTCCTCACATATCTGGTTGCCAGCTCTCTGCTCTCAGCAAGCTTCTTCTTCCTCTCTGCTGTCTCAATAACTGCCTTTCTGGCTTTCTGCTCTTCTTCTTGTGCAGCAGTTAATTGCACCCTAGCTCTGGTCTACTTCAGAGGTTGGACAGATTCCACAACTTGCTTCCCTCTCTTCCTTGCAACCAACTTGGTTTCTTCCTCTTCTGTCTTCTCTTCTTCAGATAATTTCTTTATCAGCTCAAGACTTTTGGCTTGATCTTCTGCTTCAAGTCTTTTCTGAACTGAGGAAGAGAAGTCTTCAATCTTATCAACCCTCTAAACCACTTCAGATATCATAGTCTTCTGTTCAGAAAGTTCTTTTCCCTGAGCTGCTGTGGCTTCTCCATGCTGTTCAACTGTTTGAAAAAGTTCCACCAGTTCGGTGTTAGGAATGTTCACAGTTGGTATTGAAGGTTCTGGCATGGTAGATGGTTCAGGCTATGAAGACGAGGTTTCAGCAAGTATCAACTGCATCTGTTTTTCTGGCTCTTGTCCTTCCTCTTTTTGGTTTCATCAAAAAGTGGTGACAACCTTTTCGTCAGATTTACCAGCTGAGTGAAAATCTCCTCCTTAAGACTTGCAATATCCTGGGGCGTGGCAAACGAAGGTTCAAGGCTCAGAAGCCTGTTCAGACCAGATTCAATGGCCTTCTTGGATTGATTAACAGAACCCTCAAATCGTTTCCACCCTAGGTCTAGGTAAGTTTATGTTGTTGGGAAATTAGGGTGCCCGGATCTATTCGAGATGATTTTTAAATACATATTTAAATTAAACAAATAATTATTATCATGAATTAATCATAAATTAATTCAACATAATATTTAAACAACATGCGTACACGTAATTCACTTAAATCCTAAACATGCGGAACTAGGAGTTACGGGATTACTAATCTCTTGTAGAAATAACCTTTTAGACGATGGATCAACCCAAGAGTCTTCCCAAATATATCCCCAAGTCCACAAACGTAACCCGGTGGGAGGATTTGCACGAACGATTTTAATGGGAGAGAAATTAAATATTTTGCTACCACCTTTGTGGATTTCTAATATTTCCAACACATGGAATTGCACTTGGGAATGAAGAGCTCATCTCCTATAAGTAGGGAGGAGGGGTTCGAAATTTTAGATCAAGAAAATAAGGAAGAAAATCTTTTCTTGATCTCCAAGAAATCTTGAATATATCTTCTATATTCTTTTCTCCTTAATTAAATTTTCCATAAAAATCTCTTCCCTTCTTCAACCTATAATTTTAGAAAATTACAAGATTAAAGGAGTCAAGATTTGACTTCTTGAATTTATGGGATAATTATGTATTCCTACAACAATTTTCTCTTTCCATAAAATATCTACAAGAAAATCAAGACAATCTTTTCTTCCTTTTTATCTACAAAATTTTGAAAATTACAACTTGGAAATATAACAAGAATATTTTCTTCCCTCTCTCATTAATTGGACTTTATTTTGGGCTATTTGGGGGGCCTTTAGGAGAATTAAGATTGGACCTTCAATGGACTATGAAGCTTTAATATTTTGAGCCAAATATTATTCACGTCCATTAATATAAATTTATTCCACTATAAATTAATTATTGAACTATCCATCTTAACCCATATTACGATTTCACATATAACATGGCTCCCGGTCATTATTTCCCGCGTATAAGATTATATTAGTCCATTAATTAATTAAGCCACTGAACAAGCTTTATATTAATTAATATCTTTGTCCTTGGAGTAAAGACAACTCCACATTATTATCCATACCGGAAATAAATTTCCACTTGCAAGATTTGGTATGATAAAGGATATGAGCCCACCAAGGGGCAAATCAAACAAGACGTACTTACACGCGATTCTCCGTATTAAATGTCAGCAATCGTCATGTAATTAATAATATTGCCCAAGATATAAGGTATCGAATCGCATTGACTCTCTTCCCATCATAAATCAAAGCAATAGTTATTAATTTCACACGATCCTATTTAAGGGACGAAGATTAAGAAATAACGCACCACTGGGGTCTAATTCTTGTATATTAAGTACCAAAGAATTTGTCCTCCTGTAGGTCCTCATTCAACGCACCTAAATGCGCTAGTGTGATCCCTTGGTCAAGACAAGCCAATCTGGGTCTCACACTTCAACCGTTCATGATGGTTCATTCATTTCCATCTGGGTTGTGAATTTGTGCTTAATTATGAGGGCTGTTAATTTGATCTTCAGTGATCGGGTATCACCAAATTAACTACAACATAATACGTACTGTCTTATTGAACGGGTTTGCAATAAACATATATAACATTCATTCATATTTAATGCAACAGTGATTAAATAATTTATTTCAGTAAATAAATAAGAAACTTCAGTTTGGTTATACAAAGTAAAAGCATATTTTTCAGTATAACCCCAACATATGTATGCTCTAAGGACCCCCAGATACTTTCCAGCAAAATTTGTGTGTCGCCCAACATGGAGGTCTGGAGACTTAGCTTCTCCACAAACGGATCAACCCGCTTCATCACTGATTTGAGAATTTGATCGTGCATGAGCGTGATCTTATCAACAGTCAGCTTCCTTTCCTTCTCGAGCAGACCACTCTGCTCCTCCTCGGATCGTTTCATCAAAGCTGCTGTTAGAGATGTGAATTGAGCATCAATTGAAGCCTTTACCCCATCCTGAATCTTTGAAGAGATGTGATCTAGGGCATCGACACTCAAAGTAGCAGTCTGACCAGATGTTGATGCCTCGTCAAGTTGGGTCTCATCTGCAGCACCCACTCTTGGTTCATCGGCAGCTTGCTCGACATATTGGTATTCTTGATCCATCCATTCCTCCATCCTTGGAATCTTGAATCTGTCATGAATTAACCATCTGCTATCATCATCAGAGGCCAATTCGACCACACTTTCTACTCCAGCAGTCGCCAAACATTTCGCCTCCAGATCGACAAAATAATCTTCTGGGAGAGACTTCATCAGAATCAGAAAATCCTCCACAGACTTCAGCCTTATGTTCCTCTAGAACACAATCTCCTCTATCTTTTCCTGAGGACCCGGATGGTTTATGAGATCGGGGCAGATGTCAAGCAGATAAGCTTTTACCTACTGCTTCAGAATATAAACCACCGGATCTTCTTCCTCATGAGTTCCCAGCTGAATCCTTGTGTTAAATGGATTGTGGGAGACAGAGACATATCTGTTATCTGTTGCTTCAGTCTCCATAAGCGGCTCTTCCTCAACCGTTTCTGCTTCAGCTTCTGTCGGCATCTCCGGAACGGGAACAACTGGTTCTGGTGCAGTTGTTGGTTCTGGGACATGAATTTGTTCTGGCTGTGGGGAGGTGGGAGGTAAGTCAGATAAGGGTTCAGCTGACTGAGGTGGGGGTGAGGGTGACTTGGATGTGGGAGTTGGGGATCTCTCTCTTCTGAAGACAGTGATAAGAGGCATGAAATCAAAAGGTGATTCCTCCCCAGATGGTGCAGCCTCAGCTTCCCTCTCAGCTTTACTTTCAGCAGTTCCCTCCTGCATCTGCTCCTCTTGAACAACTTCTCTTTCCATGCTGACAGTACGTTCTGGACTCTCAGCAACTTCCACATCTAATTCCAGATGAATCATCTCAGTCTCTCGTTCAATCTGTTCAGGCTCGCCTGTCTCTAGAATCGGCTCAGATGGATCTGCCACTGCCTTCTGCATAATTGAAGTAATCTTCTTCTGCTTCTTCTCCGCTCCTTCTGGCTTCTTAGCAAGAATTTTTCTCTTCAACTTCTTAGGAGCAGTCTGTGTCTCAGACGACTCGGCAGCCTCGGAGCCCTTGCCTTCTCCTCTTTGTCTGGGCACATATGGTGTTGGGTCATCATCAGATTGCCCAGATAACGGTTCATCCTTCCCCAAAATGGCCTTAAACTTTGCCAAATAGACTTTCTTTCCTTCCTCATTCCACTCGAAGTTATCTGGCAGCTTGTCATCCAGTAGAATCGACACCTTGTGGATATACGAGCATTTCAGAGTCAGATAAACTTCGTTCCTCTCGTTCAACTTGAACTTGGTTGTTTCCTTCAGCAACCTTAACTTGTACAGTCCAACCTAATTCAGATTTTCGGCCTTGCTGATTATGGTTGTCATCACATTCTACTTCACAGTAGTAAGAGCGTCAAGACTGTGTGTGATACACAGAATCACCTTGGACACGATCTCAAATAGAAGACGATATTTCTGTCTGAGATGTGGTACTTTGACATTAAATTATTGCTCTATGTTGGCCGGTCTTAACAAGACATCCTTCAGATAAGTTTTATCGTCAACTCCTGTTGTGAATGTGGTTGGATCAATGCTTCCAGATTGAAGACCGAAGATTCTGAATAGGTCTTCATCAGTAACAAGAATGTTGAAACCACCTACGGATGACTTCAATCTGCCTTCGTCATCCATCTCGAGATTGTACAGGAACTCAAGGGCTTCATACATATGTACAATATCTAGGTGTTTGTAGCAGAATTGTTCAAGTCCTACAGCCCGAAGACAATCCAAGATCTCCCTTGATTCAGCATCCGTCGTCGTGTTGAATATAACATATTTTTCATCGATGATGTCTTTCTTCATCGATAGGAAGTTGCACATCTTTTTACCCTGCCCTAGAATAGCTAATAATTGCGCCATTTCTACATCATAAACACAATTTAGTGGGAGTTTGAGTAAATTTTATAACAAAAACAGCAACAAGGCAACCCAAAACATCAACTAAGTCACAATTTTTGCACATGGATCTCAAGATAAGCATATACGCATATTCACAAATGTGTAAATCAAACATTAACGTAGATAAAGCTTTAATCCCAGAAAATATATCAGTGAGAAATCACAGTTCATACGAAATATATCATAAGCAGTGTAGAACAATGAAATCCACATAATATCACATAGAAATTACTTAGAAATTACCAGATATCGATTCGAAAGTTAAAGTGTTTTGAAATAATCGATTTATATTCTCTCAATTGAATCGTGTTTTGTGCAGAGTATTTGTGGAGAATTTTGGTAATGTTTCGACAGTGAGAAAATGAAAGAACTTTAGGGTTTTAAATAGTGCGAGGGAAAACATTTTACACAGATTCCCACAAATACTTGAGTATTCGTATTTTGAAATGAACGGCTTAGATTAAGCGGTCGTAAAGTAAAATAATCGTGTTGTCAAGAAAATTTTCTGAAAGTATTTGGACGCGAAAATACACATTAAAAGCTAATAAATACAAAAACCCCACATCCGCATTCAATGCTTGCATGGCTTTCGTCATAAAGTAGGGTGAACAGTAATCATTACAGAAAAGTAGATAAGTTCAGATAATGTAAACAAAAATCGTATCTGACTTATTGATGTTGTAATCAACCAGTTACCACTTGTGTCTGATCCAACTCTTCTGATTTGTTGATCTTACTGTGTAGCCTATACCTTAGCAAATTTTCCCAACAATATTTTTATCCCTCAGATCAGGTTCCTTCTGACCCAAAAACCTTTAGTCAATTGAAGTTCCCCCTTCACTTGACAATCCTTTCTGATCAGTTTCCAACTGATCTCTTCTGATCAGATGAAATTCTCTCTTCATCTTACCTGGTCAGTCACCAACTGGTGTTTTAGATTAATCCACCAAAGTAATCTGGTGCATCTTCTCCTAAGTCCAGTAAACCTAGCTCATTGCATAGCTCACTAAATCTGACTTCAGCTAGCGGTTTGGTTAAGATATCAACTCTTTGCTTATCAGTATGGATCTTTTCCATTCTGATGTTCTTCTTTTCTGCATGGTCTCGGATAACGTGATGTCTGATGTCCACATGCTTGCATCTTGTGTGTAGAACTGGGTTCTGAGTGATAGCAATTGCACTATTACTATCACAGAAAATAGGCACATTCGTAGCTACAATGTTATAATCCCTCAGCTGCTGACATAGCCAGAGCAGTTGGGAGCAACAGCTTCCTGCGGCCATATATTCTGCTTCAGTAGTAGATGTGGCAACAGATGTCTACTTCTTAGAGAACCAAGAGACCAGCTTACTTCCCAAAAACTGACAGGTACCCGAGGTTGATTTTTTGTCTATCCTACGACCTCCATAATCAGAGTCAGAGTACCCACTAAGCTCTAGATTATCATATGCTAGATACCATAAACCGAGGTTTACAGTACCCTTCAGATACTTAAGAATTCGCTTAGCTGCTTCCAGGTGGCTTTGCTTCGGATTTGCCTGAAATCTGGCACATACACCTACTGCGAAGGTTATATCTGGTCTGCTGGCAGTCAGGTATAGTAGTGATCCAATCAAAGCCCTATACTCTTTCTGATTAGTTTTCTTACCACCTTCATCTGGATCCATTTTGAAGGAAGTCATCATTGGAATTCTGGCTTCCTTGCAATTCCGAACACCATATTTAGCCAATAAATTCCTTGTGTACTTCGCCTGGCAGATGAAGATCCCTGTGTGAGCTTGTTTGACTTGAAGACCCACAAAGTAGCTCATCTGACCCATCATGGACATCTCAAACTTCCCTTGCATCAGTTTACTGAATTTCTCGCATAATTTCTGATTCGGAGAACCAAAGATTATAACGTCCACATAGATCTGAACCATCAGAATATCTCCACCGTCTTCTATTCTGAACAAGGTCCTATCAATCAAGCCCTTGGTGAAATCATTTTCTGTCAAGAACTGGGATAGTGTATCATACCATGCTCTAGGAGCCTGTTTCAGTCCATAAAGAGCTTTTCTTAAACGGTACACTTGGTTGCTCATTTCAAAGCCAGGAGGTTGTTCAACATAAACTTCCTCAGCTAGTACCCCATTTAAGAATGCACTCTTTACATCCATCTGATACACAGTAAATCCATATGAGCTGCATAAGCCAAAAACAGCCGAATGGCTTCCAGGCGAGCGACTGGTGCAAAGGTTTCACCATAATCAATCCCTTCTGATTGTGAATATCCCTTAGCAACAAGTCTTGCCTTATTTCTGGTTATCACATTGTGCTCATCCTTCTTGTTCTTGAAAACCCACTTAGTACCAATCACATCTTGATGAGTTGGTCTGTCTAAAAGTTCCCAAACTTGATTTCTCTTAAACTGTTCTAGTTCTTCTTGCATGGCTAGAATCCAGCTTGCATCTTGAAGAGCTTCTTCAACTGTGAGTGGTTCCTTCAAAGACAGATAACAACAATACATTGCACTTTCACCAATCTGATGTCTAGTTTTGACTCTATCAGATGGGTCTCCGATGATCAGATCAGTTGGATGACTGGTTATCCAGGTCCTTCTATCCTGATTATCATCAGTTTGGAGAACATCATCCTCTTCTTATAAAGATTCATCATGAGAGACTGGGAGAGGTACTTGAGTAGGATCCACTTGGCATGAACATATCTCAGCTGATGTTGGACTCATCATGTGATGAAGCCTGTCCGTCGGAACATCAGGTGTTCCTCCTGAACCAGATGGTTCAGTTGTTACTGTCTCAGCTATATTAGCTTCTTCACTAACAGTTGTACGTACCTTGGGGTCTGACTGACCTCATGAATCGTCAAGGTCAAAGTTAGGAACATATATGGTGACATATTTTGGATCCTTTCCTTTGAGCCTTAACTGATCCATTTTCAGTGAATCTGGTTTGTCTGGTACATCTTGTTCTGCGGCAGATTTCTCTTGATCAGATGGTGACTCATCAAAGACCACATGAGGTGTTTCTTCCACAACTAGGGTTCGTTTGTTGAAAACCCTAAATGCTTTGCTGGTTGAGGAATATCCTAAGAATATACCCTCATCTGACTTGGCATCGAAGGTTCTCAACTGACTCTTCCCATTGTTGTGTATGAAACACTTGCACCCGAACACATGAAAGTAGGAAACACGAGGTTTTCTGTCCTTCCACAGTTCATAAGGTGTTTTAAAGTGAATCTTAGTCAGAGAACATCTGTTCTGCGTGTGACATGCAGTATTGATAGCTTCTGCCCAGAAACTGCTTTGTGTTGCATGCTCAGCTAACATGGTCCGTGCAGCTTCTTTAAGTGTTATGTTTCTTCATTCTGCTACGCCATTTTGTTGTGGTGTTCTTGCAGCTGATGTCTCATGCTGTATACCAAACTCAGAGCAAAAATCAGATATAAATTGGTTCAAGAATTCTGTACCTTTATCTAATCTGATTTTCACAATGCTGAGACCCTTCTCATTCTGAATCTTTTTGAGAAGTTCAGGTAACTTTGTTGTAGTTTCACTCTTCTTATACAAGAAAACAACCCAGGTGAACTTGAAATAATCATCCACGACCACCAGAGTGTATTTGCGTCCACTAAAACTAAGAGGCGTAACTGGTCCAAATAGATCCATATGGAGCAGTTGCAGTACTCTGCTGGATGGAGGAGAACGTATCCATTTGAATGAAGCTTTTACATGTTTTCCTTTCTGACATGCGGCACATGTCTGATCCTTAGAGAATACTTCATTCGGGAGACCTTCAACCAGGGACATCCTTGTTATCTTGTTGAGAGTTTTGAAGTTCAGATGGCTCATTCTCTTGTGCCAGAGCCAACTGGAGCTCTTTGAACTCTTAACAATCAAGCATGCATTTCTTGGACAACTATCCCAATCTGCTGTATAAATCGTTCCTTTTCTGGAGCCAGTTTGTAAAATCTATTGAGTCACTCAATTTCTGATTGTGCATTGATCTGATGAGAACTCAACACTGAATTCGTTGTTGCAGAACTGAGATACAAATAACAGGTTGTGCCTTAAACCGTCAACGTATGAAACACCTATAACATGTACATCATCGTTCACTAAGGTTCCAACTCCTCTAGTAAAACCAAAGTTGTCGTCCCCAAAGAGAACTCGTGGGCCTGGTTTCTCAATGTAATTGCTGAGGAAATGTTGACTTTCAGTCATGTGCCTTGAACATTCACTTGTTGGGAAATTAGGGGTGCCCGGATCTATTCGAGATAATTTTAAATACATATTTAAATTAATCAATTAATTACTAACATGAATTAATCCTAAATCAATTCAACATAATGATTAATAAGTGAATAAACAACATGCGTACAGGTAATCCACGTAAATCCTAAGCATGCGGAATCTAGGAGTTACGAGATTACTAACCTCTTATTGAGACGACTGATGAGACGATGGATCAACCCAAAGAGCCTTCCCAAATATGTCCCAAGTCCACGAACGCAATCCGGTGGGAGGATTCACGCGAACGATTATAATAAGTGGGAAAACCAAAAATATTTTGCCACCACCTTTGTGGATTTCTAATATTTCCAACACATGAAATTGCAGTTGGGAATGAAAAATTCATCCCCTATTTATAGGGAGGAGGGGGGGCCGATTTTTAGGTCAAGAAATTGAGGGAGAAAATCTTTTCTTGGTCTCCAAGAAATCTTGAATATATCTCCTATATTCTTTTCTCCTTAATTAAATTTTCCATAAAAATCTCTTCCCCTATTTATCCCTAATTTCGAAAATAACTAGGCAAAAAGAATCAAGATTTGACTTCTTGAATTTATGGGATAATTATGTATTCCTACAATACTTATCTCTTTCCATAAAATATCTAAAAGAAAATCAAGACAATCTTTTCTTCATTTTTCCTACATATTTTTCGAAAATATTCATAGAAATATTAGGCAAATTATTTTCTTCTCTCTTTCATTAATTGGACTTTATTTTGGGCTATTTGAGGGGCCTTTAGGAGAATTAAGATTGGACCTCCAATGGACTATGAAGCTATAATATTGGGCCAAATATTATTCAAAATCCATTAATATTAATTTATTCCACTATAAAATTAATATTGAACTATCCATCTTAACCCATATTACGACTTTACTATAATATGGCTCCGGGTCATTATTTCCCGTGTCTAAGATTATTTTAGTCAATTAATTAATTAAGCCACTGAACAAGCTTTATACTAATTAATATCTTTATCCTTTGGAGTAAAGACAACTCAACATTATTATCCATACCGGAAATAAATTTCCACTTGCAAGATTTGGTATGATAAAGGTTCTGAGCCCACCAAGGGGACAAATCAAACAAGACGTACTTGCACACGATTCTCCATATTAAATGTCAGCAATCGTCATGTAATTAATAATATTGTCCAAGATATAAGGTATCGAATCGCAATGACTCTCTTCCTATCATAAGTCAAATCAATAGTTATTAATTTCACACGATCCTATTTAAGGGACGGAGATTAAGAAACAACACACCACTGAGGTCTAATTCTTGTATATTCAGTACCGAAGAATTTATCCTCCTGTAGGTCCTACTCAGCGCATCCAAATGCACTAGTGTAATCTCTTAGTAAAGACAAGTCAATCCGAGTCTTATACATCAACCTTTCATGATGGTTTGTTCATTTCCATCTAGGTTGTGAATTTGTACTTAATTACGAGGAGATGTTAATTTGATCTTCTGTGATCTGGTATCACCAAATTAACTACAACGTAATACGTACAGACTTTATTGAACGGGTTTGCAATAAATATACATAACATTCATTCATATTTAAATGCAACAATGATTAATAATTTATTTCAGTAAATAAATAAGAAAAATCAGTTTGGTTATACAAAGTAAAATCATACTTTTCAGTATAACTCCAACACCACTATCTATGTACTAGATAGTTGCTTGTACACCTCCTTTATTTACCAGTCCCACTCGAGCCTGCGAGCAAATCAAATTTTAGGTACCCCAGTAGAATTGGGTCCTAGGGGGTTAGAAGTACCTTTCGAGATCCAAACAAATCTGGCACCTTTGTTGAACACAGAAGGCTTGATTTGTCTCCCATAAACATCTACATAATCATACGTTTCTTCATATGCAATTTGATCAGTATGATTATTAGTGTGAACCTTGGATGAATCAGAAGACTTGGGATTTTTCATTGATACTTATCTTCTTTTAATCCAGTGGGGCTTAGGTGCAGGAGCACTAGGTTTCTGATTGTAAGGGTAGGTACGACTACTACCATTAAAAGATTCATATCTTTCTGGCATAGATGGTCTTAGCAGTTTACCCTTAGCTTACTTGTTAGGCAACTTGGATTGAGTGGACTTCAGTTGGTACTGTCCCTTACGAGATGGTCCAGACTGAGGTCTACTCTGCTGATTTGGCTGAGGTCTCTTCAGAAGAACAAGATTCTTCTGTTGATTCCTCGGCTGATGACTGATCAGTTAGGGTCCATTTATGTTCCCTTTCTGATCCGGCACTCGCCTTGCCTGGTCAGCTGATCCTTTTCCTCGGTTGTTGATTCCTCGGCTGATGGCCGGCTTTTGAGGATCCAGAAGGGTTCTCATACCAAATTCCCTTCTTATCAATTGGCGTACAAAAATAGTTGTTCAAATCTTGAACGGTCTTAGAAGATTTTGTGAAAACCTCTATTTTCTTACGCAAACTGTCCTCAGAAGTTTTCAGATTCTCATGCATTCAGAAGAGTTCATCAAACTTAGCCTGAAGGACTTTGAGTTCTCCAGCTTGTCGTTCATTGAGAACCAACTGTTCCTTAATCAGCTTTCCCTGATCAGTAGTACTGACTTTCAAAAACTCCAATTCTTTAGTCATCTTCTGAACATTTTCAGCTGATTTTAGTTCAGCTGCTTTACTTGCCTCAATATCCTTGACAAGCCGAATATTCTCAGCCCTTAGGTTATCGTTCTCAACTTCTACTCGTGTATAAGTATCTATTGCATTAGAGATATCATCAAGCAATTGGTCATTGTAGACCTGCAGGTTAATCTCTCCAGCAGATGTGCTAAGCACAACAGGTGCAGAATAGGGAACCACATAAGGTTTAGAAATTACCTCAGATTGGTCAGTTTCTCTGGCCATGAAACAAATGTCGTCATCAGATGAGAAGTTCATATCATCAACATCATCAGTTGTGGTAATCAGACAGAAATCTTCAACAGATGAGTAGCCTGAGTCATCTGAAGGTAGATAAGAATCATCAATGCCAGATTTGTCGGCAACCATTGTTTTTCTGTCTCGGAACCTTTGTTCTCTTCTGTTCCGCTTTTCCTCTCTCTCCTTAGGAGTCAGGTCGGGGCATTCAGCACTGTAGTGACCTGGTTTCTGACAGTTGTAGCAAACCCTTGAGTCTCCAGAATTTCCTATGTTAGGTGAATCATTTCTTCGGTATTATCTGTCAGAAGACTTTCCACCTTGTCTGTAATAAGAACCTCTTATATGATCTCTCATCACGTCTGTTCTCTCTGAGATCCTCTCTACGATCATCTTTTCTTTCATCTCTGTGATCGTCTTTTCGGTCATCTCTTCTGTTATCCCTATCATCTGAAGAATGATACCTTTCTTGTGATCTGTCAGAAGATCTTCGATCTCTTCCTCTACTTCGTCGATAGTCGTCATAGAACTTTCTGTACTTGCCCATCTGAACATTTGTTCGTTCAAGTTTTCTTGTTAAAAGTGCAATCTGTTCGGCCTGGCTGACCATGTTTCCAACTGGTTCAACAATTTGTGAACTGCTACTGGTTGCCTAGAATGCAACAGATTTAGTTGAGTTTTCAGTAGGGACATCATCTGATCCTTGTCCTCTCTCAATCAGGTCGAACTCATGGGCTTTCAAACTGAAGATTAGATCATTTGGCTTCATGGTAGCAATATCTTGACAGTCCTTAATCACGATCACCTTTGTATCCCATTTCTTGGTCAACGATCTGAGAATCTTATAGTTGATATCCTTGTTTGACATTACTCGTCCTAGATCACGAAGTTGGTTGACTCCTCGAGTGATCCTTCCATCAAATTATAGATGATAATCGGTCCTATCTCAAGAATCTCATCCATTCTGTTGCTTATCACTCCCAGATGGTCTCTCATGTCAATAGACCAATCTGCATACTCATCAACAGAAAACATGGGTAGATTATGATGCATACCTGAAGTGTTATCCATGCTTGTGGTGATTTTGAAAAATATGAGTTTTAAAAACGGTTTTCAAAGATTAGTTCAAGTGACCACAAAGGTTCTTCCTCAAGAACCTATGATATTCAAAGCCAGTGGTCGGAAGAACCACTTCTCTGATACCACTTGTAGGTCCCGAACGGGTTTCAGTGAGGGTGGAAGTCTAGAGGGGAGGGGTGAATAGACTTCCAAAGCTTTTTCGTGAATCAGGTGTGAAGGCAAGTATGCCTGATCAGAGTGCGATGTGAACCAGTATGGACTGATATCCGACTTACTGATCTATCAAACAGATCAGTTCGGCATCTATCAGTTTAACTTATGGTGCGGAAGATTAGTAACCCGTGTGAAAACCAGTTTTACTCAAACAAATATTTTGACCAATCTGGTTCAGATCAGATGCCAAAGGTGTCAAACTGATCAGATCAGAAGCTTGATGCTAGTCTGATCCAGGTACAGAATATGCATGCAGATAACAAAGAGTAGTGTGCAGATAAGTGTAAAGCAATGTAAAGGCACACATATTTATAGTGGTTCGAACAACTTGTCCTACGTCCACTCTTCCCTATCAGTAGGGACACCAACTTAACCAACTGGACTTAATTTAATGTGTTAGTCCAACACAGTACAACCAACAGATGTTTCACGAGTTCTCACTTAACCAATCCGAGAAATCAGATCTAGAAACCCTAGACTGAAATCTTGCTATAACAAACTTAACCTAACTTTTGTTTGGGTATAAGATTTGTGATGTTCCAACTGGAATACTATCCTATCTTCTATGTAGCCTAAGGCTTGAGGATAAGTATTATATGCTAAGAACAATGGGATGAACACTTAAGAATAAATCTTGATTTTGTGTTCTTCGTGCGGAAAATTGCTTGTGCTTGAGCTTGATGATAATTTCCGTAACCTTACTATGAAGGTTTGATCCCATATTTATAGGCACAAAATCGAACTACCCGTTGGAGGGCAATTCGAATTTTGGTCTATTTTAGGTAGGTCTGCAGGCTGATTTGAGGTGCTTCAGGGGCGGCATGGCCGAAAGCATGCAAGCTTGTCCTTTCTAGCCGTTTGATACTGAACCACTTTTCTGCAGACTGTCAGTACTCCGTATGTGCGTTGTCGACTCCTCATTGGCTATCAAGTACGATTCGCAGTACTTGAATAAGCAACAAGGTTGACATTCTTCTTGTCTGAACACTTTCCTCGTACTAGGTAACAATGAAGTAGTTACCTGCTAATGTTGACACAGACCAGATCGAATACTGATCTGTCTACCTGATTTAGGTTTTCTGCTCGTAAGTTGTCTTAGCACAACTTACTGACCTTTTCTTGTTGGCATCTGATGTATGTCTTATGGATGGTCTTCTGTCTTGAACTCTTCTGCTTATCTGATTCTCGGCTTATCTGCTTCAATCACCAGATCTTCTGATCTTCAAGACTTAACCTATACATATTGAGTTCCCCCTCAATATGTGACCTATCTGTTACTTCAGTTGTCTATACATTTCAGCTGGTCATCCTATCTGCTATCTAGATCATCAGTCAGCTAACAGGTCTGACTGGTCCTATTACATTATTTGTTTTGGAACTTCCATCAAAACTATAAATTTCCCAACAGTCAACATGGTGGACAACCCAAAAGAGTGGTTTGCGGATACCGGCGTCACCTGTCATGTTTGTTCCGAGAAGAGTGCTTTGTTGACTTATGTCCCGGCTGATGGAAAGAAGCCACTTCACATGGGAAATAAAGTTATGTCTGAGGTGGTTGGTGTTGGAAGAGTTGTGCTCAAGCTTACGCCAGGCAAAGAGCTTAAGTTGAAGGATGTGTTGTATGTCATGTACATCCACAAGAACTTGATCTCCAGCTCACTCCTAGTTAGTCATCAGCTTAAACTAATTTTTGAATCTATACTTAGCAAGTTTGGACAGTTTCTAAGTCAAGGCTATCTTGATAATTGGGTTGTTCAAGATGAATGTAATGGTTATAAGTCGTAAAGTCAAAAAAGTTATTAATAAAAATGCATCTTCTTATGTTTAGTTGAGTGCTCCTCTTTATGGCATTACGATTAAAACATGTGAATCTAAAAATATAAAACGTTTAGTAAATCTCGATTTACTTAAATTGCAAATATAGATGCACCTAAAAAAGTATGAAATATGTGTTGAAGCTAAAATGACTAAGTTGTTGTTTAATTTGGTTGAAAGGAACACTGCACCTTCAGACGTAATTCACACCGACGTATATGATTTAAAGTTTGTGCAAACTAAAGGTGGTAAAAAGTTTTTATTACTTTTATAGATGATTGCACAAGATTTTGCTACGTTTATCTTTTACGAAGCAAGGACAAAGCTTTGGAAGCTTTTATGCTTTACAAGAATGAATTCAAAAATTAACTTAGAATTCGAATCAAAGAAATTCAAAGTGATCGAGTGGAGAGTATGCAGCTCCATTTTAGCAGTTATGTGTCGAGACTGGCATTGTACATCAAACTACAGCTCCTTACCTACCACAATCAAATGTGATGCGGGACGAAAGAACCGAACACTAAAAGAGATGGTGAACGCAATGTTACTCAGCTCAGGTTTGTCGCAAAATTTGTGGGAGAGAACATGTTAACGGCTAACCATACTTTAAACAAAACTCCTCTATAAGACTAAGGATCAAACTCCTTATGAAATGTGAAAAGGGCGGAAACCTTCCTACAAATACCTCAAAGTGTGTGTGTGTGTGGTTGGGGGGTGGGGGGTGGGGGTGTATGCCTGAGGTTGAAGGGCGTTTGCCTTAGATTGAAGTGTCTGCTCCTAAACAAGTTAGAACTCGGCCTTAAAATAATCGATTATATTTTTATAGGATATGTTTTTAACAACATTGCTTATAAGTTTATGTTTCACAAGTTGGAAATGCCTTATATGACTGAAGACACTATAACAGTGTCAAGGAATGCAATATTCTTTGAAAACGTTTATCCTTGTAAGATAAGCAAGATGTAGGCTCTAGTAAGAGACCTCTCGAAGAGAGAGAAGGGGAAGTTGCTAGTTCTTCGACTTAAGAAAGTGAATAACCGCAAAGCAGCAAGATAGATAAAATTGCTAAGACTTTTGGTCATGTTTTCATCACTTATGTCTTGGAGGATGAACCTATGTCTATCAAAGATGCTCTATCTATACTAGTTACACCATTCTGGCAAGAAGCTATATATAGCAAAATAGACTCGATTATGTAAAATCATACTTGGGAATTGGTTGAGCTCCCTAAAGGTTGTAAAACCGTATAACTTATTGGATACTTATTCACCCATGACGAGGACAACCTCCATTTGTGTGCTTATTTCGATTGTCGCTTTGCATAATTTAGAAACTCACCAAATGGATGTTAAAACTAAATTTCTTAATGGTGAATTAGTAAAAGAAATATACATGGATCAACCAGAAAAGTTTGCAGCATCTGGTAATGGGAAAAAGGTGTACAATCTCGTCTGTCCATTGTATGGGCATAAACAATCTCCTAAGCAATCACATATTAAATTTGACAATATGATGTTGTCAGATGGGTCCAAAATCAATGAACGTGACAAATGTGTGTACATTAAAAATACATCGAGAGGCTTTGTCAAAGTATGCTTTTATGTGGACGACGTATTGATCATGAGTGATAGCTATGACATAATCGTTGAGATGAAAAGAACGTTGAGTCGTAATTTTTGCATGAAAGACATGGGATTAGCCGATGTGATTATGTGAATCAAGATCGAAAGGATGTTTGATGATATTATTTCGATACAATCTCACTATGTTGAGAAAGTTCTACATAAATTTAATGCAGTTGACTATCCACGTGTTAAAACGCCCATAAAACTCAATGTGCGTTTGAGTAAAAATTGAGGCAATCTAGTGGCTTTGTTGGAATATGCAAGGATCACGAGGACCATAATGTACATCATAAATTGGACGCATCTCGATCTTTTGTGCGCAATGAACAAATTGAATAGGTTCACGAGAAATCCTAATGAAGAGCATTGGAGGGCATTTAGAAGGGTACTAAGATACTTAAAGTACACCCTTAACTTTGGGTTTCATTACACGAAGTTTCTGGCAGTTCGAGAGGAACAGTGACGTTAATTGGATATCCTATAAGAAAGACCTATTTTTCTTTAGTGGATACACATTCACTATTGGAGGTGCAGTATTGTTGTGGAGTTCCACGCAATAGAATCAAAGTTCATAGCTTTGGATAAAACTGGTGAAGAAGCCGAGTTTCTTCATATAACAGAACAAACCAGTACCTATAGTGATGGTACAATGTGATAGCCAAGCTACCATTGGTGGAGCTTTGAGCGATATGTATAACGGGAAGTCAAGACACATTCATAATCGACATACTTCCGTTAGACATTTGATTTTCAGTGGTATAATATCAATTGACTACATTAAGTCTAAAGAAAATCTAGCGGATCCACTCATAAAAGAGTTAAATTGAGATCAAATGAATAAGTTGCTAGAAGGGATGGGTATAAAATGAGGAATACTAATTTCACATTTTAACAGCTTGATTTGATGAGTTGAATTGCATGAAATTTGATAATGATGATTTAAGTTGGTTGTAATGATTGGAATTATGATTTGAGGTAATGATTGAAATTTTTTGACGATTACAAATTTCATGATGATGTAATGATTGAAATTTTATTTATTATATTGTATTAGTATATGTATCATAATTAATTAATTAAATATAAATATGTAGTTATTTTTTACTTTAATTAATTAAGGATCACAATTAGTTATTTTATTTAAAAATATGTATTCGAGTAATATTAAGCACCAATTTAATACAGTCTTAATTAATAAAAAAATACATGAAATCTAAATGTCTTTTCCCCAGTCTAAGCACTGACTCTTTTTTATCTGTGACCCTCCAGGATCGTCAATATATATTAAGGTGTTTCTCAACTTCACGCATGAATATTGAACAAACCCTGAAGAGTGCTATTCTGAAATCAGCTGGATCTCCATTAATCCTGAATTTACCCTGTAATTAAAATAATAAAAAAAATTATTAGATATATAGTCTTACAAAATAATAATAAGTGTAAAATGCAAACATGATTAAACCTACTGCGAATATAGTTCACATGTGTTCCCGGCACTCGGAAGGAACCATGGGGCCAGTTTGTCCATTTTGTGTCAAGGTACTTGCAACATATACCCCGGACCACGTTATTTACATAGTATCCAAAGCGTGCGACGAAACTGTCGTGTCCAAGTAGTTATTTATATTAAGAACGATATTATTTATAAAAGTGATTAAATTTTTTACAGCCCAATAACTTTGGACCATTTTGAAATTGGTCATGCACATACCAGATTATGATATTGCGCCTATATGTTTTCACTTTTTTTATTTTAGTCCTCAAAACCGGTCAACCCGGTTAGCCAACCGATAGACACCTACGTGGCATTTAATTTTTTATTTTCCTTTTTTTTTGACCTGCCACATGTGTATTTTCTATTTTCATTATATATGTATTTTTAATCAATAATCTGAATCAATTTCTAGGTATGTTCGGTTTCTGGATCGGGTCGGGTCGAATCAAACGGGTTGGGTTTGGGTTAAATTTTTTAAAAAAAAAATACTCCTGGTGGGTCGGGTTTAGTGTTATAACCGACCCGAAATCGTGTACAACTCCTCCATACCCATCAATTTCACAACCTCCTATCTCCAATTCGTCGACAACTCCGGCGCTGACGCTTTCTTAGCTTCTCCGAACAACAATTTCCAGGCCCGAATCACTAATTCCAAGCCCGAATCCAGATCCTTCTACTTTGTCATAGTCACGTCCTTTCCAACACCATTATCTGGTCAGCGAATCGGAATCACCCATTTTCTTTTTCAGTTCCTCATTTCTTCCTCTTTTAGTGGCTCTTTGATTGATAAATCAACATGCTTAGCCCTAGATTTTGGAAAAACCAGTAAAATGGGTTGTTTAAGTACTGGGTTTTGGCATCTGGGTCAGCATTAATATCTTGGGAAGGCTATTACAGTTTGTGGGGTTCAGTAATTTATTCAAATTTCTCGACAAATATTAACTGAAAAAATTTCTGCACAACCCAGTGGATGAAGTTTATGTTTTTTCCTCTGTATTGTACTCTGGCGTTGTTCGAAATTGGTTTTTTGGAGATTGAATGGTGTGAATTTTTACATTTCTTTTGAATCTATGGCGAGGCGTCATGGATGGCTGTAGGTCCCGAACGGGTGTCGAGTAAAAGTCTATAGGGGAGGGGTGAATAGACTTCTAAAACTTTTGTGAGATCAGGTGTGGATAAGCAAGTATGCCTGATCAGAGTGCGAGTGAAGCAGTACGGTCTGATATCCGACTTACTGACAGCTTGAAAGTGTTGGGAAAATCATGGGTGCCCGGATCTATTCGAGATGATTTTAAATACATATTTAAATTAAACAATTAATTACTAACATGAATTAATCATAAATCAATTCAACATAATAATTAAACAAGCAATAAGCATCATGCGTACACGTAATCCACATAAATTCTAAGCATGCGGAATCTAGGAGTTACGAGATTACATACCTCTTGTAGAGACAACCTTTGAGACGATGGATCAACCCAAAGAGCATTCTCAAATATGTCCCAAGTCCACGAACGTAATCCGGTGGGAGGATTCACACGAACGATTTTAACAAAGGAGAAAAATAAAATATTTTGCCACCACCTTTTTTGATTTCTAATATTTCCAACACATGGAATTGCCCTCTCACAATTGAAGTTTTTCGAAAAAATACAGTTTATCGACGTTTTAAAATTATTTGATATTTTTGTCGACGCTGATATTTTTCCGAAAAATCAACTTTTGTGTTATTTTGGAGATGAAAAATTCATCCCCTATTTATAATGGGGGGGTCGAAATTTTTAGGTCAATTGGGCATTGAGAAATTTCCTTGCTTCTTCTCTAAGAAACAATCTTGAATATATCCAATATATTCTATTTCCCAAAATATCTCCCAACAAAATCTTCTCCTCCTTATTGTTATGAAATTTTCAAAAATTTACTTAATAAATATCCAAGTGGGAGATTTCTTGAATTTAATGAGATAATCTTGTATTCCAAGAATACTTATCTTCATTCCATAACAAAATTCAAAGAAAATCTTTCTCCCTCTTTTATTTATTATTTTCGGAAAAAATTGGAAAATTAGGCAATAATATTTTCTTCTCCTTTTCATTAATTGGACTTTATTTTGGGCTATTTGAGGGGCTTTTAGGAGAATTAAGATTGGACCTTCAATGGACTATGAAGCTATAATATTGGCCCAAATATTATTCAAGTCCATTAATATTAATTTACTCAACTATAAAATTAATATTGAACTATCCATCTTAACCCATATTACGACTTTACTATAATATGGCTACCGGTCATTATTTCTCATGTTTAAGATTATCTTAGTCCATTAATTAATTAAGCTACTGAACAAGCTTTATATTAATTAATATCTTTGTCCTTGGAGTATAGCCAGCTCAACATTATTATCCATACCGAAAATAAATTTTTACTTGCAAGATTTGGTATGATAAAGATTCTGAGCCCACCAAGGGGACAAATCAAATAAGACGTACTTGCACACGATTCTCCATATTAAATGTCAGCAATCGTCATGTAATTAATAATATTGCCCAAGATATAAGGTATCGAATCACGATGACTCTCTTCCTATCATAAGTCAAAGCAATAGTTATTGATTTCACACGATCCTATTTAAGGGACGGAGATTAAGAAATAACACACCACTGAGGTCTAATTCTTGTATATTCAGTACCGAAGAATTTATCCTCATGTAGGTCCTTATTCAGTGCATCTAAATGCACTAGTATAATCTCTTGGTCAAGACAAGCCAATCTGAGCCATGATGGTTTGTTCATTTCCATCTGGGTTGTGAATTTGTACTTAGTTACGAGGAGCTGTTAATTTGATCTTATGTGATATGGTATCACCAAATTAACTACAACGTAATACGTACTAAACTTATTGAACGAATTTGCAATAAATATATATAACATTCATTCATATTTAATGCAACAGTGATTAATATATTATTTCAGTAAATAAATAAGAAAATCTAGTTTGGTTATACAAAGTAAAAGCATACTTTTCAGTATAACCCCAACAGAAAGCAGATCAGTTCAGCGTCTATCAGCTCAACTGTTTGTGCGGAAGATAAGTTAACCCGTGTGAAAAACCAGTTTTACTCAAACCAGATTCTGAGTAATCTGTTTTAGATCAGATGACAAAGGTGTCAAATTGATCAGATCAATTGCTTGGTGCAAATCTGATCCAGACTCAGAGCATGCATGGAATATAAATCAGGTAGTATGCTAAGAGTGTAAAACAAATAAATCACACAAGATTTATAGTGGTTCGGACAACTCGCCCTACGTCCACTCTTCCCTATCAGCAGGGGCACTCACTTAACCAATCTGGACTTAGTTTAATGTGTGAGTCCAACACAATACAACAGATGTTTCAAAAGTTCTCACTCAACAATCCCAGAAATCAGAAACTAGAAACCCTAGTCTGAAATCTTGCTTAAACAAACTTAACCTAACTTTGTGGGTTTGGGTATAAGATTTGTATGTTCCAACTGGAATTCTATCCTAGTATTTGAGTAGCCTAAAGCTAGAGGGTAAGAATTCTATGCTAAGAACTTTATGGGATGAACACTTAGAATAAATCTTGAATTATGTTCTTCGTGTGGAAATCTTGCTTTGAGCTTGAACTTGTATAATTTCCGTAGCCTTACTATGAAAGTTGATCCCATATTTATAGGCCTTGAAATCAAGAGCCGTTGGAGAGAAAATTGAATCTCAGTCTATTTTAGGTAGCTTGCAGGCTTGATTTGACGTGCTCAGGAAGGCCATGTCTTCTTCGTGTAATTTTGTCCTTTCTAGTCGTTTGCCCTGATACGCCATATCCTGCAACGTCAGATCCGTACATACGTGTCAACCTCTTAGTGGCTAACAAGAACACTTATTCGGCGCCTTGTAAAGCCAGCAGTGCAAACATTCTTCTGGTCTGATAAACATCGTATGCCTTGGATAAGTAGATATGCTTATCACTTTTCTGACTTAGCTTGATCTGATCAGTACACAACTGATCAGTAACCTTGAGTCTTCTGATATGGTTGTATTAGCTTCAACCTATCGACTCTGCTGATGTCATCATAGAATAGATCTTCTGATCTAAACCTATACATATTGAGTTCCCCCTCAATATGTGATCTAGTCTAATTCATCGGTTGTTTAACATGTTCAGCTGGTTTCCTAACACATCATCAGTCGACTAACAGGTTCGACTAATCCTATTATAATTATTTTGGAACTTCCATAAAAACTACAAATTTCCCAACAATGGCAACTTCCTGCTCACTCCTTTCAGGTTCGATTTTTTTTTCCTTCGACTGATTGGTTTTAAATTTATAAATGTAGGTATTTTGTGGGCGGTTTTGATCTTGAAATGTGGATTATTATACTTGACTTTTGCTTGGGGGTTTGAAATCATGCTTACTTGTTTAGGATTGTTGTTAATTTCAATATTTGCGTTTTTGTGATTATTGATGTATGTTTTAGTGGGTTTTTTTTGGGCTGTAATTACCAAATTATGAACGATGCAAACCTCAGAGTACGGAAGGAAATTAAAGATGTTGGTGTTGGAAAGGACGTGGTCAATGACAAAGTAAAAGGATCTGGATTCGGGCTTGGAATTAGTGATTCGGGCCTGGAAATTGTTGTTCGGAGAAGCAAAGAAAGCGTCGGCGCTGGAGTTGTCGACGAATTGGAGATAGGAGGCTGTGAAATTGATGGGGATGGAGGAGTTGTACACGATTTCGGGTCGGTTATAACCCTAAACCCGACCCACCTGGAGTAATTAAATAAAAATAATAATTTGACCCAAACCCGACCCATTTGATTCGACCCGACCCAGAAACTGAACGACCCAAAAATTGATTCAGATTATTGATTAAAAATAAATATATAATGAAAATAAGAAATACACACGTGGCGGGCTAAAATAAAGGTGAATGGAAAATTAAATGTCGCGTAGGCGTCTACTGGTTGACTAACCGTGTTGACCAATTTTGAGGACTAAAATAAAGAAAATGGAAACATACGGGGGTAATATTATAATCTGGTATATGCAGGACCAATTTCAAAATGGTCCAAAGTTATTGGGCTACAAAAAATTTAATCCCTTTAAAAAATTTCAAACGTGATATTATTTATAAAAATTAGATTACCTCCCAGTATCTTTGTCCAACCACAACAATGTTGGGGGTCTTTCCTAGTTATAGCTAGTGTTGACATTTCCCGACGTTCTTTTTTTTGCACTCATCTTTTAATAAGATATACAAATAGTTTAGTTTTTATCAAGGGTGCAGAAGTCAAAAATCGGTAGTCGGACGGATATGGACCGCCTAGCACCTAAGCCGTCTAGGCGAGGACTAGTCGGTTCGGTCTTCTTTTATTTTTTTTCATCTAAATGAGTTTTATTTACTACTTATCGATATATTATAACAAAATTACACTTCAAAATTAATTAACAAATTCATTATACAACAGCCTAAATCTAAATAATAATTAAAACACATTTTCTTATATATATTATCCATTAAAGGGTAGAAGAAAAGTAATTTAACATAAAAAAACTAAACAAAATTGTGTTTTGGAATTTTAGTGTAGTGTAAATTATAAATTTTTGTCTTATCATCAATTTATTCTAAGAACAAAGTCTCTCACTATCAAATAATATCTTAGTGGTTGACACCCAGCTCCCGACTTAGCTGTCTAGCTCTTGACTCGGCCGCCTAGGCGATGCCTAGGCAAAATTAGGTCGGCCAACGACCGCCTAACGTCTAGACGCCGCCTAGGCGGGGACTAGTCGGGACTTTTACATCACTGGTTTTTATAGATGCAGGTAAGTAAGTAATATATTATTACTGATTTTTATATAAATTTTATTTTTTAAAATTACTATAAAAAGAAGAGAAATAATATTGATTTTTCGTTTTTAATATTACATATTGATTTTAAAATTTTCTAAAACATAACAGAGATTAAAATATGTCAACAGTAAAGTTTCAATGATTTTCATTTTTATATTATATATTCATGCAGATAAAAAAAATTAATTTGTAAAACATATATTATTCAACAAGAGATAAAAACTTGCAATACTAATTCATCTAGAGCAATTATAAATTAAATAATCCATCAAATATTTAAAAATAAATTAAATGTCACCAGGGTTCTTGGGCTGGTTTTGGTTTTGTTGTCCGGGGTATCCGAGGCAGAACCACCAGCCAAACTGTATTTCTTAGGTAAATTGTTGTGAGGGGTAACTTTTTTGCTGTCCCCACCAATACTGCACAGGCAATTGGTGCGTACTAGCATGTTGGGCAATTCTTTCAATATCAGTACGAACATAATCTGGAATGGCTGCATCCTCATTAACTCACCGGGACAATGAGAGTGTGTCTTGCCTCATGGGTTGCAACTTATGTTGCGTTGCACCATGCATGGTTGACATACACATCGTTATCGTTGTGTGTTGGGTTGTGCACCCTCGGATGTGTGATGTTAGCATACCATGTAACATAACGCGATGTGGTCTCATGCGCAATTAGAGCTTCGCGACCAAGGTCCCTGAGTGCATTATTATGACTGCCCATCTCATTTCAGTATGCGACCAAAGACCCATACATCTTCTTGTAGGACTTTGCCGATACACCCAAATTTAAAAGTTTTAGATCGAACTCGATCGATGCTGGGGGATATTCTGAACTCTCACAAATTGCCTTGCAACCCTTTTAGGCATATAACCTTTGACGTAGTCCGTAAATTTCCACGCAACCGTTGAATAATGATGCGGCAGGAATCATAGATGGACTGCCGTATGGAGTCCAAATGACCTATAATGTATGAATTATAAGACATTTTATTACATAAATTATAAATGACTTATTTATTAAGATGTATTGAGAATGAGAAGGAGAAACATACATGATCTGCGGAGTAATTATCCAATGATTTGCGATAATATTTAAGATCATCTTCCTTATCTCTGGAAGCGAATCGATAATCGGATTTCCATCACAATACTCGTGGGATACGAAGGTCATAATTAGTAGCATGGTTACGAGTGGGCAACGCAATGAAGTACTAGGAAATCCAACACTGAAAAATTGTAATGAGTTCGTACTATATTTAACAATATATTAATAACAGTATTGAAATATCATTGAAAATATTATCGAAATGGAATTTTACCTCCAGTAATGTTAAGCAGCCAGCAATCTGCTTAACCTCACATCTGGACGCTGCCCCAAAAAACAGTAGGGACAATATCATCGAGATCACCTAAAAACTGTAGGTATTTGTTGGTGATAGCATCTTGGGTTTTATCAGCAAATAGTATAGTCCTCATCAAGTACCATAGGTAACCTCGAACAATAGAGTCATTGGTCAGACCATGTCTGATTGGGTGTCGTCATTGCTTATATTTATGTTATTTTCGTGCTCAATTTGATAGGAATTCATGTTTTTATTGCACTAATTTCACTCAATTTGGTCTAAATATGGAGAAAGGTTATGTTCACTTATTCGTGTAGGAAACGGGTGAAAAACAAGCAAGGATGAATTAAAAAACTGTTTTGATCTAGAAGAGTATGGGAGAAGAGGGAAGAACCACGTGAAGCTCCTTTAAAAGATGGTCGCAACAAAAAAAAGAATTAACTCAATCGGATGTCGGGAGCTAGAATTATGAGCGAAACAAAAGTGACGTGCTGCTGAAAATAAGCACTCAGGCCTGTTCTCGAAAATTAAAATAGCAGCCCACGAAGCCTTAAAAAATTGAAAAGTGGAAAATCTGAAATGCTTTTACCGGGGTCTTTATAAATAAGCTAAACAGGCCTTTATATGTTCTATTCTTTCTCTATTTTGAAAAAAATCAACATTTTATTTATAGAAAATAGCAGCCCACGAAGCCTTAAAATTGAGCGCCCCAAAAATTTAGTTTTAAAGTATTTTTTAAAGTTAGGTGCCTGCTTTGTTCTACTAATCTATCCAATACGGCAACATTTGACTTGGAGAATAGGAAATGCAAGCAGCAGCTATTTCAATTGGAAAAGGAAGCAAGCAGCAAGACCATTTTTGGAAATTAAATCAGCCGGCCCGCAACATTTGTCTAAAGAGCTGGACTCTACTTCTTAATGGGCCAATTATTAAATAAATTGTGCTGCTTTCCATTAAATTTTGGGGGCCCAAATTCGTGAAGAAAGAAAAGAAAAAGAGGGCAGGAGCAGCAAGAGTTGTTTAGCACTTTTGAACATCTATGAAAAGCGCGACAAATTCTTTAGAGGGAGTAACAGAAAGAAAATAGAAAAGAGGTCAGTAGCATTTTAATTCCACCAGTAACCAGTAGCAAAATAGAATTTCAGCAGTAGGAAAGTAGCAGTAGGAAATTTTATGAAAAAGGGTTTTAGATAAGGTTTTGGAATTTTCTCAACTCCACACACACACAAATACCAATAGTAGATTTTATTGCTTTCTAATAAATATTTTTTTGGATTTCAAGAGCTAGACAAGATTCAAAGAGGATTTGTTAGTTTTATTATGCTTTTGTGCTATAATTTCATCCAAGAGGTGATTCTTACTTTTTATTGCAATATACTTGTTAATTTTAGCATGAGTTCCTTGAATTCTTATTTTTTAGCCATGAGTTTTGCCTTGTGCACCATGGGCTAAGGTTTTTAGTGTTTGGGTGTTTGGAACTGTGATGATGATCGGTTAATTGCTTTGATTATGGTTGTTTATCTCTATTGATGGTGATCCTTTAGATTAAGAGAATTTACTTGTTCAATTTGGTTGGGTTTTGCTATTAGCTTGTGTCTTTATGCTAGTTTATCGCAACGAGAGTTGGGTTGACGGGATTAGGCATATGAGTATTGGTTTAATTCACCGGATTTGACTTAATTATGCTCTATTGCAAAGCGAGTTGGATGGAAACATAAGAACCCCTCTAATTTACATTGGCTACTTTAGTTAATACCTAGAGTGGAAAGTGAAGAGCACATAGGAGAATTAAACTTAGTATACAAGTGGGAAAATACGGGGACAGAGTAGTTAGATAATTAGAGGACCATATTTGTGCAATTACCCGGGTTAGAAAGGGGAGATCCTCCTCCCGATCCTAGGATTTAAAATGATATTCGGACTCTAGGCTTATCGAGTACGGGAATGGTAAATGTGAAGTGATCGCTCTTATGGAATAACCGGAAATAGAGGTAAACACCATAATTAATCTTTTGAAAATCGTCTCACAAGGAAAAACACTCGAACACCACTCACTCACTTGGAACAAAATCATGTTCTTCTTTACTTGTTGAATTGTCTAGTTGCTATTTAATTGTTTAGTTGTTAATTTAGTTTTAAATCGAATTTAGTTTAGTTGCCGTTTTTATATTCTCAAGGAGGGTGGAATTAGGGTTCCCTCTCCTAGTCCCACATTTTTGTTTTAATGCATGGTCATTGAACTCAGTGTTGCCAGTGACAGCGCGACCATTTATGTTCAAGCCTACACTAGAAATAAATTTTAATTATTAGTAAAATAAATAATTATAAAAAAATTTATTGAATTATTAAAAATTAATTTTATTTTCAATTTACCAAGGATTGCATGAACGTCGTGGAGTGTGATCGTCATCTCTCCAAAAGGCATATGAAACGTGTTCATCTCAGGTTGCCACCGTTCGACGAATGCTGTATTTAGGGGCATGTTATGATTTTGAAACATGTAATCCCCCATATTAGCCAATCGAGATTTTCTAATGAGGAAATAAGCACGACTGGCTTGATCAAAATCATTCAACTTCCATCTCTGAAGACTTCTCGTTCGACGGTGGCCAATGAGAAGGCTATCAAACGACTACATAAATTTTACATAAAATAAATACGTTAATTTATATGTCATAACCTTTTGAAATAATAATTAAAATAAATTATATTTTACTTACTTAATCGTCCCATATTTTTTCGGCCACGCGTGCTTTGAAACCTTTCAACACCTGTGGGTCGACAGGTCCTCTAGGCATGGGCTTCATCGTCAACCAATCACTCTATTGTGAACGATTATGCGAGGACGGGGATGAGACTTGTGTTATGGGCGGAGCATCTTCGTATTCAACCTTATTTTCCATTGATGTATACGGGCGCGAATGAGTGTATTGATTTGACGTAGATGGGCCCGGGTTAGGGGATTGATGAGATGTAGACGGGCTCAGGTGACGGGATTGATGAAATGTAGATGGGCTCGGGTGAACGTGGGAGGACATGAAAAATTTTGTTGATGGTGAAAAATCGGGGAGTGAATAGGGAAATTCTGAAAAGGATTAAAATCACCAGGTGTACTATACAAACTATACTGCAACTGGTTATACTGCTCGTCACAGGGTTGTTGTGCAGGGGTGTTTAGATCGAAGGAGGTATTATCGAATGGATTATAATTTAAAAATTCATCTGCAGACCAAGCAGGGGGTAGTGATATATCTTCTTGTGTAGTTGCTTGTACATTTCGGTTTTACGCCCACGGTGCACGTTGAGGTACTCGAACACGGTCGCTCATTAAAATATTGCATACTCTGTAGTTACTGATGGAGCAATCGGGGTATCATAGTGAACTAAAAAAAAATTGAAGTTAGATATATGTGATTTAATATTTTATGTTGTTTAATATTTTAAATTTATGTGTTTTAATATTTTATCTTGTTTAATATTTTAAATATATGTGTTTTAATATTTAAATTTGTTTAGTCACATGAATTTAGGTACCACTTTCGGACGGCGAATGATAGTAACGAACTCCAAGATATTGTTTTCAGGGACTAATTACGTATTGCGAAAAAACGTGGCTTGAAGATCATGAAAAGATAATTTTAGGGAAGTATATCGATCTTCAGCTGCCCTACGAAAACTGCACGACGAACAGGTAATCGTATAATCTTTTTACTTTTCATATTAGCTATTACATTTAATTTTACCGATGAAACCATCGCTATTACATTATTATCATAACTAAAAGTATTGGATCGATGTATTGAGTCAAGTTATAAATTAGGCCGATACATACTGAATCCAATTATTTGAATATATGTGCTTTAATTATTAATGTAGTGTTGAACAAGAGCATCACAGGGGTGAAAAAAAATCTGGACGCCTGCCTTCAACTCTTTGACACTCTCTTCTTACAGCTTCACCAGGTCATGGAGTTGCAAATCTGCGAGATAAAAAAACAATCGAGGTTTAGCGCCCACAAGAGAAGGACTGATATGTTAGAAATGAATTTTTCAGCGAACTAGTGCGTAAAATCACATTAAAAGGCGTTCGACCTCATTCTCGCAGAAATGGATAAAGATTTAGGTCAAAAAAGATGCGGGCATTTTTTTAGGAAAACACATGGTCTTCCGTGTCATTACGAACTTTCCATGTACATGTCAAACCACTACAGAATCCCTATAAACTGTATTTACTCGTATTGGAAAACATTGAATATATATTTTTCTCGTATACCTACCACCGGAACAGATGATGACGGTGGTGGTAAGACGAGGAGAAAATTATTCGATGATGACACGGAAGATATTCTTCCACCTCTGAAGGTTGAAAAAACAAGAGGTCAAAACAGAAGTCTGGAAGCAGAGGTCGTGAACCTTCATTTTTTGAGAGAGTGGTGAAAGGTATGGGACTAAAGAATTCTAATAAACAAAAGGGTAAGGGGAGAGTGGCGGAAACTAATGTGCACCAGGATATTCCACCAGAAGGTCATCGTAGACATAGCACATCAGAAGGATGTACGATGAGTTTTTTTAAGGGACTTGTAAGAGCTTTTCCCAAGGTTAGGGACATACCGACAAAAATTCCCCAAAAATTCCAACTTCAAAGCCCCCGAGGTCCCCAGCATCTGGTGTCCCGCCTCGCAAGAGTAGCACTAGCAAAATTAGGACTGATTTTTAGACAAATATTAACTATCTGATACCATTTTCAAACTCTGAAGTGGAGGGCGATTTCCCTCCCTATATTAGAAGTTATATTCATTCCTACAATTATATTCATTCCTACAATGTTGTACTTGGGGATGGGAACTGCGAAGATAGAGTTGTTGCACTCGCAATCAACAGAAGAGAGGACGAATGGTCTACGGTACAAATGGATATTTTAAATGATCTGCGAAGAAGAAACGATTTATACGACGACGTTGTAGGTGGTCTTATAACCATGTCATCCTTAGCGGATTCAATTTATCACTTCGAGGGTTTTGCCCCACGAGACCAACGGTTTTCATTACCTAAATGTGGATACCTGGTTGCAACCACATATAATGTTATCGTAATGTTATTAAGTGACATTGGCGGACATTTATGTCTTCCCGCAACAATAGATGTCTATCGAGGACGTCCGACCTTGAAAGTGGTCTTAGGGAACGTGCACAACAATAGTCATTGGATGTTGGTAAGAAAAACTATATGATGTTATTTTATTATTATTTTATTTATATATTTTATTTAATTATAACTATAATTTTTGAACTGTAATTTCAGTTGCAAATGACAACTGGGGATCATCCAGTACCGATAATATCTGCATAGGGCTAGCAAACATGGCCCATCTACAAATGGTTTAGATTTAGAATTTTCAAGCAGGATAAAACATTACATGACGAGGATGCACCGGGACGTACAACTAAATATAGGGCAAGAAAAAACAAGAATAAAAAATAATACTCCCTCCGTCCCAATCATAATGACATTTTTACTGTTCATAAGGATTTAGTGGAATAATGATAAAGTGATAAAGTGGTGGGGTAGGAAGAATTGTTTATTAGTATTTTATATGATAAAGTGATAAAGTGATGAGCAATTGGGGGTAAAAAGTGTTGTTTATTAATATTTTATGTGATAAAGTGATAAAGTTATAAAATGTGTAAGTAACTTTACCATTATGATTGGGACAAAAATATGAGGTACTTTACCATTATGATTGGGACGGAGGGAGTATACCTTTTTTTAATATTTAATTAAAGTTTTTCTAGCAGCACGTCGCAGTCCATCCTCTGATGGAAATTATGTAATGGGTATATTTCTTTTTTCATGTTTAAATTGAAATGGATATAAAATTTGTTTTGCTATTATAAATCAGTATATTTGCACTTCTTCAATTAATAAACTTATATTGTTGATAACCAAATAACTAATACTTTTCAATTAATGAACTAATATTGTTGATAACAAAAAAATTAATACTTTTAAATTAATGAACTAATATTTTATAACCAAATAACTAATACTTTTCAATTAATGAACTAATATTGTTGATAACCAAAGTACTAATACTTTTAAATTAATGAACTAATACTTTATAACCAAATAACTAATACTTTTCAATTAATGAACTAATATTGTTGATAACTAAAGAACTAATACTTTTAAATTAATGAACTAATACTTTATAATCAAATAACTGATACTTTTCAATTAATGAACTAATATTATTGATAACCAAAGAACTAATACTTTTCAATTAATGAACTAATACTTTTCAATTAATGAACTAATATTGTTGATAACCAAATAACTAATACTTTTCAATTAATGAACTAATACGTTATAAACAAATAACTAATATTTTTCAATTAATTAACTTAGATTGTTGATAACCAAATAACTAATATTTCTCAATTAATGAACTAATACTTTATAACCAAATAACTAATACTTTTCAATTAATAAACTTATATTGTTGATAATCAAATAACTTATACTTTTCAATTAATGAACTAATACTTTATAACCAAACAACTATAATGTTGGAATATAGAGGCACGTATAACATGAGTAGGGTGATTTAGGAATATTGGCGTTGACAATAATAGATAAAGTATTGTATTCACTAATTGCACCGTGCAACTCAAATGTATATTTAAAAGACGTTAGTTATTTTCTCTTTGAAGAGTATTAATTGTTTCTTTGAAAAGTATTAGTTATGTACAATTGCATTGTACAAATTGTGTATAAAAGACTCACCTATAATAATATATTTAGATTATTTTACCCTTTTATATATTCTTTATGTCTCATACTCGATTACCCATTTACTATCTGTAGGGGTTTAGTATGCTTAGGGTTTAACTAAAAAATGTGAATTAGTGTGTGTAAAGTAATGACGTTATATGTAAATAGACTAGGTAGAGAGGATATAGTTGTAAAAATAATGTTGTTTTATTACTCCCTCCGTCCTCTTATTTTAACATTTGTTAAAAAGGTTCGTCTAAAACTTAATTGAACATTTCTATATATAGCAATAAAATAACTTTTTTCCTTTTATTTATCCCTCAAACATCTCAATATTACACTCTATGTCATTACTTTTTCAACACTAAATCAACTTTATCTCAATTAATTTACACAAATGTCATTAATTTATAATTTAACCTCCATTCCAAATCAATTTTATCCATTTTAATAATAATAAACAACTCCTGCATTAAAACTCGTGCAAATAGTAAATGTTTAAATAAGATAGGGATGAAGGGAGTACCATTTATGGAAATAACTATTGAGCATGTGATGAAGTGGAATAGTTCAATTGGTTAGAGCACCACTACACATGCCGTGAGGTCATGGGTTCGAGTCATCATTTACTCGATCCAAAAAAAAAATCCTACATTAAAACTCATGCAAATAGTAAATGTTCAAATAAAAGAGGGGATGGGATGAGTACCATTTATGGAAATAACAATTAAGTATGTGATGAACCTTTTTTGCCAATGGGTAATAAATTATGGGACAGAGGGAGTATATTTTATTACTTTCAAACATAATTTTTTTTATCTACACTAACGTACCCACTTTTAAAATCACTTATTAAAAATGACTGGCTCTTTGTCCAATGTTTTTCTCTCTTTAACTATTAATTTTTTATTAAAAATTTGTGAATTTTGAAGTATATTTTAGGAATATAAGTACCAAGAAGTGATGTGTTGCATTTATATCAAGGAAATATTTCTTGAATATATTAAATGAGTGTTGTTTACTTAAAAAGTAGACTTGCACTACTCCAATGGATTAAAAATAAACATTTATCACAAAAAACTCTCCATTATTGAAATATCCATCTCTTTATAGAAGAGTTGTTGATAAGTTGTTATATTTGACAATAACTATGTCCGATTTATCTTATCCTATACAAACTTTAACTCAATTTATGAGTAAATCAACAGAGACTCATATTTTTGCAGTTCAGGTTATCAAGCTACTTAAAAACTAATTCGAGACGGCTACGAAGTTTGATTTGATTTCAGGTGACAAAGTTCTTCAGATTTTGATTGAGTACGTTGTGAGACGAAAGGGCAAGTAATAGTGGATACATAGTATACTTCCCTTGGAGTTAATACTATGGAAGTCAAAGAAACGAGATATAATGAACTGTTCATCACCTGAAGCTGAATACATAAACATATACAACATGTGAGATTCAATGGATATTATATGTTCCCAAATATATAAAAGTTAATCATCTCTAAGCTGCTACAGTTTATACAGTCAACAAATTTGCATATTGTATTGCACACATCCCATTACATGCAAATACAAAACATATTTAGATTGATTATCATTTTACGTGGGAAAATTCAAATCCCAACTTTTTTAGCAAAAAAACCACTTTGCATTATCAACCTTATTCAAATCCCAACTGTGAAAATTTTAGCTGATATGTTTATAAAACCACTTTGAAATCTAAAGTATATATAAAAGGAATGTTAGTTTGAATAGTGAACCATTATTTTATTTCATTGTATTCCTCATAATCTTCTGAGATGATTCAACCTTCATAAATCATTCATTTCGATTGTGAAGTGATTCAGTATATTGATTCTTGTTTTCTCAATAAGTTTTTGGAGAGGTTGTGTTGACACTCCATTGAATAATGGTGGAAGTTCGTTTAGGCACTATCTGCAACACCAATTATTAAGGTGGTAGAAGCAAGATTTTTGTTCAGCTTAAGGGTAAACTTGAAAAATAAGTTTAAAAAAAGACATATATAAAACAAAAGGTAACATATGATTAATTATAATTGACCACGTCCATTTGTAATACTTTAATAACTATGAATGATAGTTTCACTGAATACTTGATTTCTTTAACACTTTTTAGATGATTTTCTAATAAAAACTCAACTACCACACACACCTATATATATATATATATATATATTTACATCTTGAATGGACAGTGGAGCTACTTTAATTTAATAGTTGAGAATGTTTTCTAGAAAATTTTACAATTCTCTGCACAAGTGAAATATTTAATGATCATGGAAAGAATAGTTAAGAAAATTGTGCAGAATTTCAATTTTACAATTTCATAGGGAAACTGAAATAAAAAGTTTCACTGAAAAACTATCAAGTCTACACTAGGAGAGAAATATGTGAGAATCATGAGGCATTTCGAAAATTGGATACATAGTGTGAGTTGCGTGAGGTATTAAGTTTGCTTTTATTTTAAAGAGAAGAAATAAAAAAGGGTATATATGGTACTTTAAAAAGAAAAATCAACCAAGGCACTTGCTCTGTCATGCTTTAAAGTATGTCCGCCATGCATGCAATGACACATTACTGAAAGTGTGGGTGCGTGTATTTTTATAGTATTGTTGAAAATGTTATACATCATGTAAAACAACATATGACAACGGGAGTATTAAAAACGCAGTGCAAAGGATTTCAAAATTGTGTATAGTCTGAAATTTAGACTATACGAACATCATGGTTAAAAACATTACTATAACAAGTAGTGAGATATACAAGAACCTCTTACAAGATCCTAAAATGTGTAGTGAAAAATCACACACCAAAAACAATATATTCAATCAAGTAACTTGTGATCTTATTCAACCTAAAAATTGATCTAATAAGATAAACACAGTACTGATGGAAAATGTTGGGATACACTCGACCAGTACAAATAGAATAACATCGATCCTCACACTCCACTCACGGTTATGTCTCGGATGCTACTCTCTAAAGTTTGGAGTAGAGCAAATGGTATTTCACTTTTCCTCAAACTTGTATCTCGATCAATGCAGAGTATTTATAGACTTGAAGATCAACTGCATTGTCCTATCCACTAGGCTTGGATAGCTTTGAAACTCTCCTCCACTATCTCCATGATCTTGGTGTAACCACCCATAATTTTTCTATTCTCACTCATTCGCAATGCAACCGCTTGACAATAAAACCGAATTGTCATCAACCTACAATATAAGAAACATAGGAAAAAATATCTATTAAAACGGAGTCAGTGTTAGGAGAAATGACAAATTTATGATGTTGTGCAGAATATTGTCCAACATTTGGAACAATATCCGTGCAACATCAACAAGTACTTTTTTTTATAGGAAAAAAGGACATTAATGCTCTGTCTGTTTTACTAACCATAGGGTTTCTTGGTAGAATACACTTAGTTTTGGCCAAGGCTCAAGCACCTTCAATCTGCATCATTCATTGAGTGTGGAAAGTGGATGAAGAATTTTTTTCACTGACAATTGGTTGAGGTTTCTTTTGCTACTGCTAGGGTTTATGAAGAAAAAATTGTGAGTATAAATCCAGTGGGTGTAGCCGAATGGGAGATGAATTGCTAGCTACTGAAAAAAAGTCTCCAATTTAAAAAAAGTAATGAATGAGAATTTTGACGAGGGACAAGGTTTGTTCGGCATTGGTTTTATCCTTTGGGATTCTTTCGGTAAATATACCCTAAGAAATTTCACTTCGGTTGGGGCTAAGTTTGATTTCAAACGTTGTGATACGAGCTACGTAAAGTGCGCTTTCATAGTGTCACGAGGGAGGATTCAAATAAGGCATGGTATTTTCGAATCTATTATTGATCATGAAAGCAGTTATGAGGCAATAGGATTATTTGGATTCGAACAGGCATTATCATTAAAGATATTCAGCGTATGCGGAAGGCGAGTAAATTTCTAAGGGTATATTTGTTTCAGGCTGCAAGGTGATTGAGAAAATCCTGATTGAAAAATCCATGAATATTTAAAAGGTGGGTTTGATTTTTGTGTATTATTTTGTTGAAGATGTAGTAGGGTGGCATTGAGAAAAAGAATGGTGAAAAAATAAGTGATAATGAGATTATTATATTGTGAAGAATAATATTTGTATTAGAAAGATCTTCCCGTGAAATATTACTTGTATTTAATATATATTTAATACATCATAAATTAGGCAACTTAATTAAAAAAAATCGTGGGGCGGACGCGGGTCAGGTCGGATCAGGCACGGGTCGGGTAGGCGGTCAGGGGCTGTGGGCTTCAGGTTGGGCGGATTTTTGAGGTGCTTATATATTTATAGAAGAATATTTTTATTAAATTTGTATTGTAGCTTAATGGTTGCGTCTATTGTTAATGTATTTGGTTGCAGGTTCAATTCTTATTGAGCATATAATTTTTAAGTATTTTTTTATTTTTGTCAAGTTTTTGTGTGTTACTACATCTATGTATTACTTAATACATGAAAAAAGTATGATACTTATAGAAACGAAATGTAATACTATATGAAAAAGGTGTGATACTATAGAAACGAAATGTAATACTACATGAAAAAAGTGTGATACTTATAGAAATAAAATATATTACTAAGTGAAATAAAAATTACATTATTATTTTTAAAAATAAATAAATTATCATTCTCCATGTGTTACTGAATGGATAAGTAAATGTTACTACATTGTTATACTAAAAAAAACTTGGGGCAATAACACTCTACTACAATTGAAAATGAAAAATAGCAATCAACTACAAACAACTGTTTCGAGGCATGTGCAAAGCCCAATTTACCCCCTCTTTCCACCTACTAAAGCAATTTTGATTAGAAAAAAGCAATTTTGATTGGACTGCAGTGCAAAAAACCTGCAGTATCGGGCGGTATATTTGCAGATTTTTTTGTAGTTGATTTGTTTAATTTGTCAATATTTTTGCCCTTATTCTTTATTTAATTTTTTTTTATTTTGTGCTAATCATTATTTTTATTTTTATATAATATTTTTCTCATTATATCTATTTTAATTGAAGAAAAATTATTCTTATTATTTTAATAATTAATAAAATATTTTTATTAGAATTTTATTATTTGCTGACTAGATCTCTGAAAAATAATTTGATTACATAATTACTGTATACACACATAAAATTATTTCATTAAATAAAATATTACACAATCACTAAACAAATATTGCAGCATAAAAAAAAAATTGTATGTACACATGAACTTGCACCTTCACATTGCATATTAAATAAAAACATTATATACACTACAAAACTTTGCATACATGCATAAAAAATTGCAGATACACGCGTAAAAAATTGCAGATACACATAACATTGCAGACACATGTAAACTTTACATACACACAATCAGTTTGCGTCTATGGCTACGCATTGTATAATTACCAAAATTCCATCACATAAAACAAAATTTTAAAAATCCAAATTAAATATCCAAATTTAGGTTTTCTGAAAACCTAAAATAACCATACTAGTACAGTACTGGACCATCACAATAAACTAAATTTTCTTAAATTTACAACTGGGAATAGGAAGAAGAATTTGGAATTTGAGATACATGTATGATCACGTTATTCCAAGAAACTGAAATTAAAAAATTACAAGATTTAATGGCATTCAAAATATACATTACATATGTGACTCACAAGTTGTCAATCCCAAACATTCTTCCAAAAAAAATCATATCTGGACTCACGAGTTGTCAATCCTCCATTCATTCTTCAAACAAACCATTCTTCATAACAAAAATTTGGGATGGTGTTTATTCAACCATAGCCATACAAGTAACAGAAATACTCAAAGCATTCAGCACAAAACCCAGAACCAAACGTACTAGCTCATAAAGGATGTAACAAAAAGCACAACCATTAGTGCAGGAACAAAAAATGAGTGATCAAACTACACTAAAATAACAAATACCAATAACTTACCTGCATAATTAATGCAGCAAATTCGCAAAACCCTTATTTAAATTAGTGTTTGCATTAACAAGATTGGGGTTGTGCGGACAAACTGTTGCAAAAAAAAAATAAAAAATCCTCCATTCAGATCTGCATCGCCGCCACCACCTCGGCCTCCGCCATCCCCGCCGCCACCAGATCCCTAGATCCACCTCCACCTCCGCCACCAGATCCCTAGGTCCGTCTCCACCTCCGACATCACCTCTGCCACAATGATGTCTCTGTCTAAAATACACCATCACCGCCTCCGTCCTAACACCACCTCCACCTCCGTCCAAACACCATCCCCCGCCGCCGCCATCCACAACGACATACCCCCGAAAATATAAATCAATAGATTACAAAAAATACAACTGCAAAAATCTTACATTTTTTAATTAAAAAATCATCACATATAGAACCCAAAAAATACTATCATCGGCGGCAGATCAATACAGATCCGCCGCCACAGTCGCCGCCACTCAAAATGAACCATCACTACCCCCACTAAAACATTGTCTATCATCCTCTACGGACATGAGCGGCGAACGAGCCTTGCCTGAGAAAATCTAACCACCAGTGTTTGTAGAGAGAGATAGAGCGGATTGGAGAGAGAGACAAAAGGGAGAGAGATAGAATGATTGTTTGAGTTATTTGAAAGAGAAATTAGATCTAAGGATTGGAGAGAGAGAATGACAATTATTACTAAAATATAAAATAATTCCAAAAATTCCAATCTTACCGTGAAAGGCTAAAATAGGTGGTTAACCACATAAAATCTGTATTTAATCGCTATTTAAAAGGTGTTTTGTAGCTATAAGCTAGTGGGTTTTTTTTTTTTTGTATCTAGCAATTACCCCACAAAATTTCATATCTAACGTAACACGTATTAAAACATATCGTAACACATGAATGTTCATAAGATAATAAATGGGTCACAATTAACACATTGTTGTTCATATGATAACACATGAGTATTCACATAGTATTACGAAATGTATGTATATAGTTTGTCATATTACTAGAAAAATATGTGTTACTACATGAACAAAAAGGTGTTACCCTATGAAGAAAAACGTGTTACCACATGAACAAAAACCAATACAAATGCGAATTTCAGTCCAAAATTACAGATTAAAATAACAACATGAGAAGATTGCAGAAGGACCTGAAAAACTGCGTTAGAAAATCGAAAGGAAAAAGAACTGATGGCCCTGTAAATTTACAAGGATGGGAAAATTGGAAAAAGCGAGAAGAATATAGAAAAATCTAAATAAGGAAGAGAAAAAAGAAAAAGAGGAATAGAGAAGAGAAGTGAAATAAAAACCTAGAGAAGCGCCGCCATGATAATCAACTGAGATCTGAGATATGCTCCTGTTGCGACGCGAGGAAGAAGTAAGACAAAATTCTCTTAGCGGGCCTAACCCGCGAAAAAAAGAAGGCAGGGATTCAGGCTAAATTGCAAATAAATTAAGTATGTAATATTGCATATAAATTTTTGTCTTTGTATTATAGGCAAAATAAAGGGTATGGGAGATAAATAAGAGAATGTAAGTATTGCAGCCTGCAGGTTAGGATTTTGATGGATTTTAAAATCTAGTTTGCATAACCTTCCAAACAAACATACTTTATTCTGAAAAATCCTCAAGTTGGATCTACCAAGTTTGAACCAAACATACCCTAAAAATTGTAGAGCATAAGTTAAGGAAGGCAAATTTTGTGGCAGATAAATTGCTAATAATATCATATGTTTTAAAAATAATGTTTCACTCTGTGTTTTATAATCTAAATTAATGATACGTAGAATGGGCAAAAATATTTAACGAACCACTATAATTCTGAGTTCATATGTTAAAAATCGAGAAAGTTGAATAATCTTGGAACATGAAAAAAAATGACAGAGGAATTGATTTGGTGGCCAACTTTTCTTTGAGGCACACTTGCATTAGACGATCTCACGGTGAGACGGGGTATAAGTTGGGCATTGACGCTTTAACACTTTGAAAAAAATTGGTGTGATTTATGTTAAGTTGTACCTCATCTCATGCATGAAACCTTTTCATATGAGTTTTTGTCATTTTCTTTTCGTTCTCTCCATCTTTTATTTGAATTGAGGAATGTTTCCCGTTTTGACCAGCAAAACTTGCTAGGTGATGTAATTTAATAATGCTTTTGGTCTATTATCTCTTCAAAGAAAAAAGAATCAAAATGATATCCCGCTTGATATTTTCTTTCTAATTATTTATCATAAAATTATTTTCCAACCAATACTTTTGAATCATTTTAGTAACCAATCTTTTTATTCTTTAGTAAACTGACATCTCATCCCTGTATTTGATCGTTTGTTATCCAAGGTGAAATGCTACTTATGACATGTTCAAAGCAGGAGACAATTTTTAATTACCGATACATTTAGATAAAAGTCTTGTATTCCTCCAGATACACCGTACATTCATAGTACATTTTAAAAACATACAACTTGTTATATTGAAATGTGCAATTTGTTTACATTGAAACGTATAACTATTAATATGAAAAAATAGTTACACATTTCAATATAAATAAATTGCATGTTTCAAAAATACACTATAAATGCACGGTGAACCTAAATATACACGAGACCCACTCATACATTTATTACATAATTTAAAAATTAACAGCAACCGATATTTTTGTACACCAATACATAAAAGCAGGGGAAAACCATAGCACTACAAAGCAAACAATCAAATGACAGCAAATGAAAAGCAGTTGGGAGAATTAAATGACCCAAATTAAACATCAACAAAAAGGAAAATCTGGGGGCACATTTGCTGCACATCTCTTGCCTAAATTCAACCCTTTAATGGCCAAGAGAGAAAGCAGCAATTAATATGAGGTTTCAGCTGTCACCAATGAAATTGAGTGCATAGCTTCCATCTTCACAAGAGCTTTTACTGCAAATACTACTATTGGTATTAGTATTAGTGCTGTAATACCCATTGCCATTAGGAGATCCTAAATTCGAAATTCCCAAACTACCCCTCACCATCGTCGTAGCATTTCCGAGACACAACGCCTCGCCCAAGGGCCCCCCGGGGGGCGAATTCATCCAAGAAACAGAGTTCATCCACTGTGGTTTCAAAACCCTTTCGTTTTCCCTCTCCGGACTTATCGTCCCAATGCCCAAATCGCCCTTACAGCTATCATAATCCCCACCGCACATCGATAGGCTCAGAGACGACGACGAGGGCGACATTGGAAATTTGCTGGTCAAAGATGCGGACAGCCCTTTGCTACGCATCCCTTCGAACCCCTCTTTCTCCCAAGCGTCGATGAAGTGCCTCGTAGTTTGGGTTAACCACTTGATTTTCGGATCGAAAATGGGATGTTGATCGTTGTGGCGGAGATTACTCGTGTCGGGGATGTACGGATTGAGGCTCATGAAATCACTATGGAAAGCCACATTCTTGTTGGGCTCCATTGTTGATGATGATAGCTGCATCACGTGCTCCCATTGTTGTTCTTGTTTGTGAGTAGAGACAGAGTTTGTGTCGCTCCCACCTTTCATAAACCACTCAAAGCACCTAAAATATAAGAAACAAAGAATTATCATCATAATACCTACATTTACGTGTAAAAGGACAGAAACACTTGACCCACATGCCACTATTGCCAAACTATAGATAAGAACAACAATTTAATATAGTACTACTAGGAAAGTAAGGCCAATTCTTGTATGTATACACATTTTTAAATGGTATCAGTTGTTTCCACCGAATAGTATTAGTTATTTTCACTAAACAGTATTAGTTGTTTCACTGAACAATATTACTAGTTGTTTCCACCAAACATTATAAGTTTTTGCATTGAATAATATTAGTTGTTTTCATTTAATGGTATTAGTTGTTTTCACTAAAAAATATCAATTGTTTCTAATTAACAGTATTAATTGTTTTCATTGAACAATATTAATTATTTTCACTGAACAGTATTAGTTGCTTTTATTGAACAATATTAGTTAGTTTCATTGAACATTATTAGTTGTTTTTATAATACAATATTAGTTGCTTTCACTGAACAGTATTATCTGTGTTCACTGAACAGTATTAGTTATATCATTGAACAGTATTAGTTGTTTCACTGAACAGTATTAGTTATTTCTATTGAACAGTATTAGTTGTTTCACTGAACAGTATTAATTATTTCTATTGAACAGTATTAGTTGTTTCACTGAACAGTATTAGTTGTTTATATTGAACATCATTAGCTGTTTTCTCTAAATGATATTAGTTGTTTTTATTGAAGGGTATCAGCTGTTTTCACAGAAAAGTATCAGTTGTTTCTATTGAACAGAACCAGTCGTGCACCTCATGAAGTAACCAAAAAAAGAAAAGGTTAACCAACCTAGTCTGATCATACGATGTAGCAGGAGAGAGAGCCGAGATTCGAGAAGATGAACCGAGAAGAGGGGTTGTTGCCGGGGTTTGTGGGGCGAATTTTCCACAAGCTTTCTTGAACGAGGTCTACTCTTATGAGCATGGCGGTCACAGTATTTGAGATCAGGCGCCACATCTCTGGAACATCTCCATTTCTTCCCATCTGTTCTTTTACACCTCCACGGCTCTGGATCTGACCCACCTGATGATGAAAACCTCAACTCCAAACCTGAAACACAATCAAACTCAATTTCTCCACAAAACACACACACAGTTACTGATAGAGTTATAGAGTAATACTGTTGGATTGGGATGTTGAGGTAGGTAAGAGGAGTTGGGGAGGGACAGGGATAGAAGCCAAAATGTACTTATGTATCATTTTCTGTCTCTCCAATTCTTCCCATTGTGACGCTGTGAAAACGCCTTTTCCTCCTGCAATAATACAAAAACCTAAAGCCCCTTTTCCCCTTTACAAAATTTAAAAAAGGTACAAGTATTTTACCTTTAGAAACAGGGTTATGAAACCCCCTCTGTGAAAACAGAGCATCAGAAACCCCATACAAATTATGCCCACCGCCATCACCTGCACCACATATCTCTTTCAGTATCAACAAAATTGAAAAAGCAAAACGACGGCGTTTCTTACTGTAATACGAATCAGTGGCTTGCTGCATCTTGAGGCCCAGCCCCACATCAAAATCGAGCGATGGTGATTTTATCTTGTTTCCCTTCCTCATAATTCTTGTCTTTATCTTTCTTTAACATAAATGGACCCAGAAAACGCAGAAGCTTGAGCGAGAAAGCTGCGAAAATCGAAGAAAGGGGATTTGGCTTTTTGTGGGTGTTATTGTGATATATACTAGGGAGAGGGGGGCTGGTGGAGGGTTCAAGGTTTGGGGATTAAGGTGCCGCTATTTGTGTTTTGGTATTTGCTTCCTATTCTTCCAACATTCGCCTCCGTTACATTGATTTGCACCGTGCAATATGTGATTTGACAATAAATTAATGATTTAGTAGGTGAAAATGAAATGATATTAAAAGTTTTGGAATAATCGTTGTTGGGTCAATTTTTCTGGAATTGGTAACTTGGTAGTTAAAGTATAATTTGGTCGAGCGCGTCGCCTACCAACCTTTAGGAGGGTACATGAGATGAGTTGAGACCAATCGAGTCCAACAGTGTCAAACTCGAATTTGGTTCAATTGTAAAATTTAAGGCTCAAGATATGGCTCGAGCTTGAGTTCGAGTACAACTTGGCTCGTAATAGAGATAATAGTTGACCAAATCTTGTAATTATTGTATTTATTTTTTTCCAAGTATATCTCCCGTAGATTGTGAAAAGTTTGTTGTAAACTTGTAATCCTCTATTATTAATAGTAGATTTCATCATCACCAATTCAATGGTGATTGATTCATCATTCTCACATGGTATCAGTCATACCGATCCAGAAAACCCTAGCTTAAAATTTCGCCGCCTCTCTTCCTTCTTAAACGGCCGCAGTCGCCGTCTTCTCCTACTGATTTCACAACGGACTTGTCCCCTCCGCCGTGACATCTCTTCCACTGGACTGGTCTCCTCCAGTTCGAATCAGATCGTGATACATATCCCTTTCTTCTCCATAAACCTGCTACTTTTTGAAACCCTAAGTATTTTTCAAAACCTTAGCTGCAATCTCCAATGGCCGCTCCTGCAAATGATTCGATCCCTGTCACAGCCATGATAAACATGGTCTCCGCCATCAAACTCAACGCCACCAACTACCTCCCGTGGCGTCATCAGATCGATCATATGGCGGATTGCTTTGATTTGATGGGTCACTTGGACGGCTCTGTCATTGCTCCGTCGCCCTCCATCACGTCGGATGCCAAAAATCAGTCGTCAAACCCAGCGTTCTCTGCGTGGAAGATGAAGGACATGAAGCTCGTTAGTGTCATGTATACGTCTTTGTCCGAGGATGCCACATCCGAGGTTCTCGATTCAATGACATCGAGAGAAACATGGTTGGCCCTGGAAGGTGTTTTCGCATCGGCCTCGCGCCAGCATCAGCTTCGGGAAGAGCTTCTCTCTCTTTGCCGTGGTGACTCTACTGTTGAGGAGTATGGTAAGAAATTCAAATTTTTATGCGATCAGTTGAATGTTATTGATCGTCCGGTGGAGGAGTCTCATAAGAGTCACTTGTTCTTGCGTGGTTTGGGAGTCCAATTCGCTAGTTTCGCGGATACTTGCATGGCTTTCACTCCCATTCCCGGCTTTCGGGATTTTTTGAATCAAGCAAAGCAGTATGATCTCATGCTTAGGGCAATGGAAGGTTCTTCTTCTAGGCTACGTTTATAGTCGATCGCAACTCTCAAACTGGTCGTGGGTCCTCGTATGGACGAGGTCAGCATCGTGGTTCGGGGAACAATGGAGGTCGTGGCCAGAATTTCGATCGTGGATCTTCTTTTGGTCGTGGGCAAGCTTCGGGTTCTCGTGGCTCCTTTTCAAACGACCCAAATGGTGGTTCTTCGGGTGGTTCCAACAACGGGGGGCACATGACTTACATCCCTCATTGTCAAATATGCTGTGGGGAGCATTATGCGGACAAATGCCCTCAGTTTTTCAGTGCTCGACAGGCTATCTCTTCTGCAAAATTGGCTCAGGTTTTCACATCTCCGATTCCACTCCTGATTGGTACCTTAACTCGGGTGCCTCTGCTCACATGACAAATCAGACTACTGCTTTGGACTCCTTCAAGCCTTATTCTGGTAACGGTTTCGTCATTGTTGGTAATGGCAATGCTTTGAATATTTCTCATATTGGCTCTAGTAAATTGTCTGCAGAAGTTCAATTATTGGATGTGTTGGTGGTGCCCCATATCACAAAAAATCTAATATCCATCAGCAAACTAACCTCAGACTTTCCTGTTGATGTTATTTTTTCTGATAAGTTTTTTGCGATTCAAAACTGAGTGACAAAGCAAATCCTGGCTCAGGGAAGGTGTGAAAAAGGGTTATACTTGCTTGATAGGGGTGTTCCGGCTTTGGTGGCAGCAGTCCGGAATAAAGAGTTGAAGGCTAGTTTTGATTTATGGCATTTACACCTGGGGAATGTCTCATTTCCTGTTATTTCTCTCTTGAATAAACTCAGTTATTTATCTGTTACTTCGATTTTGCCAAGTCCTAGTGTTTGCTCGTCTTGTCAACTAGCAAAGAGTAAGAGATTGTCTTTTCAGTTGAATGAGAAACGTGCTAATAATGTTCTTGATTTAATCCATTGTGATTTGTGGGGTCCTGCACCACCCGTTTCTACTGCTGATGGTTTTCGTTACTATGTTTCCTTTGTCGATAATTTTTCTCGGTTTTCATGGATTTACCCATTACATGCAAAATCTGAGTTCTATGATATTCTGGTCTGATTTCATACCTTTGTTTGCACTCAATTTGCTCGAAAAATTAGAGTGATGGGGGAACTGAATTTGTGAATGCTAAAGTTCCTGATTTTATGAACTTGAATGGTATAATTCATCGTTTGTCTTGCCCGTACACACCCCAGCAAAATGGTAGGGCTGAACGTAAACATCGTCACATATCTGAAACTGGCTTATCTCTTATGTTTCATGCTTATGCTTCTGCTTCTCTTTGGTTTGATTGTTTTGCAACAACTGTTTTTGTGAACAACAGGCTTCCCTCTTCGGTTTTGCATGCCTCTTCTCCGTTTCAGTTATTGTTTGGTTATGCTCCTAATTATGCAAACTTCAAACCATTCGGTTGTCGTGTGTATCTATATCTTCGGGACTATGCTGCTAACAAGTTGGAGCCTCGTAGTCGTCCATGCATTTTTCTAGGTTACAGTAGCATCTATAAAGGATTTCGTTGCTTTGATCCTGATTCTTCTCGAGTTTTCACTACACGTCATGCTTAATTTGACTAATAGTGTTTTCCATTCTCTCGATCTCCGTCTGCCAGTCGAGCTTCGGATCTTGATATTACCATTTTTTGGATTCATCTAAAGGGCCCAGTCTTGCACCGGCCACTGCCGAGCCTAGTCGTGTGCCTACCCAGTCAGTGTGCTCCATTCCCTTACCTGTGCCCATCCTGGATGATCCTGTTAGTGTTAGTGTCCTAGAGACAATCCATTGAAAGGACATAATGCTAAGATAATATTCAGTGTTGGTTTAATATTATTGTTTATTTAATATTAAATGTTTAGCATTACACTTATTAGAATATTATGTTTGATTGTTTGCATTTGTTCTTATCTGTGTTCTCTTGAGTAATTGTTGTCGTTGAGTGTGTGAGAGCTCACATGACCTAAGCATGATTCTCAAATTGCCCCAATCGAGGATCATCAAGAATGGGATATTGATGATGCAATGGAGATTGGTGTGCGATCTGCATCATACTCTTAGAGAGTGTAGTAAGATCTCACTTACTACAAGATACTAGGTATCTAATGATGGATGCACAAATACCTTAGAGGGTATTGGTATACCCATCCGAGATGACCGTTTGATGTAGTTCCACTATATGTGTCTACGAGTGTCTCGGTTAGTGGAAGCGATGCGATACTCCTTTGATTTGAGGTCAATACGCACGACATGTGTGGAGTGATGAACTTTGACCATCACTAACGCTTGCACCCTTCCATGGGTAGATATATGGCTTGATTGGGTTCATCACATCAAGGCGTGTGCGTGGTAGTTGAGCGAAGAAAAATATTCATTCCTCAAATTGGAATTAGAGAGAATACACATTTTCTCATCATAATTGGATCAAAGTTATTGGTCAATGCACGTCAACTTGGACTTTGTGCCCAAGAGTGACATAAGTGGTCAATTAGTGATTAGAGATAATATGATTAAGTTATTTGAATAGACACTTCATCATGTTCAAGATTAATCGAGTATTCGTGAATGAAAGGAGGAAAATGTAATAACCCATGTTACAGTTACATGTAGTTGCACGTTTCTCGGAACGTACCTCATATATTGAGAATGTCTGATTTATTGTCTAGGGTTCAATTAAGACCATTAGTTTGACTAATCGTTCGATATATGAGGGCCTATGGGTCACACAACAAGTAGTCCCCTTTTACGGATTATAGTTGGTTGATTAAATGTTAAATTGGATTTAATATTTAACTTATGGAGAATTAATTAATAATATATTAATTTGGAATTAATTATTATTAAGTGTTTAATTAAATTGGATTTAATTAAATAGGAATTCTCAATAATAATATATGGAATATTATTATATGATTTAATATATATGTAATCAAATCGTAGAGATTTGACATATATGAAATTAAATCCGTAGAGATTTTATATGTGGGAAATAAATCTAAGAGATTCATTTAAATAAAGATTAGGGATTTTATTTCCCAATCAGGTTAGCTTAAGATTTAAGCTGGGCCTTCCCTATATATATGAGCTCTTGGGAATTCACAAACAACGTTAATTCATATTTTCTCCATAAGATCTAGAGTTAGAATTTTTCTAGCAAAGTCATCTCGGGATTCAACGTTGGCAAGTTCGTGCAAGTCCGTGATTGGGGATTACGCGGATACCGTAGTTGAGAAATCTGCTTTTGAGTTACTGTACAATTTCTTATTATGATTATTGTAATCATTTATGCAATTATATGTTCGTTGTTGGTGTGAACTGTTTAATTCCGCTGCACATGTATTTCGTGTTTACGTGCCTCTATATTCCAACAGTGGTATCAGAGCTTCAGGCTCTTTGTTTTAATTGCATAAAATTGGTTTTTGAAATAAATTTTTTTTAAGAACCAAGGGGCATGGCTTATTAGATAAGACCGCACCCCTCTCCCCCTTATTTTTGCTCTCGCCCGCTCGGTCCCCTTCGTCCTCACCAAAAATTAGGGTTTCCCCTTTTGGGGATTCGCTGCTGCATGTTCATCCATCCCATGGGTGGCGGCGCTATGCCGCGTCGCTGAAGGCCGGCGATATGTGCCGCGCCTCGCTACGCGTGTGGGAGCCCGGGGCTTGGCCCGCGGTTTTTTGCCCCGACGCGAATCGTCTTCTAGACATTTCCCCTGCTTTTTCCTCTTTTCACGGTGATGTGCTACCCTCTGTTTGGCTCGTTTTGCAGTGGTGCGCCACCGATTTGTCTCGATTTGAGGTTTCGTTACTTGGGCATTTTCGAGGCTTGACCGGTGTGTTAGTCTTGATGCGCTTCAAGGCGGCGCGCCACTAAAATCGAGATGAACCAGTGGCGGCAGTGCCGACTCGATCTTTCTTCTGACTATCCGCCGTTCTGGTTTTGAACCAGTCTGATAAAGGGGCCGCAGCTCCGCGCGCGCCCCTTTTGCTTCGCTCGTTCACGACGGCGAGTCACCCGCACGCGAGGCATGGCTGTGGCAACTCGCGCCTGTTCAACCAGGTCGTGCCCGCCGCGTCATTTCTCCTGTTTTGTCTCCCCTGTTCTTCGAACTAAATCTTGATTGTTTTACGTTTTGGTTCTTGTTCGGTTAATTGGGAGTGATTAATTAAATTTGAAACGATGATGATGAAACGATCAATCTGGAATTTAGGAAATTTTGGTGTTTGTTTTTTCGGATTGGATCTGATTTGGAAAGGGTGATGATGTGAGAGGGCTGTTTTGCAAATTCAATTTGAGACAGGCCCTCCCGTGCAAATTTTAGAAATTTCACCTGAGCCCCCGGGAATAAAATAAATTAAAATTAATTTTGGAAATTTTGTTAAGTTTAAATTTTGAAATTAAAATATTGGTTGGATCAAAACGATTATTTGAATTAATTGTATTTTAATAATCTTAAAATCGAGTTTTAAAATTGAACTTAAAATTCGTTTTAAAGAGATTTATTAAAACCCGCTATTAACTTGTGTACTCATTTAAATTAGTTAACACGTTTTATAGTCCGTATTATAACTCTTTGGGTAGGCGGCGCCCAATATATGTCGGACTGTATTAAGTACTTGGGTAGACGGCGCCCATATATCTGTTAGTCCGTATATGTCATGTTGGGGTAGGCGGTGCCCAGTAATTGCTCAAATGTGACTTAGATATCATGATGGATCTCGATTAAGCAATTAATACCCCGCCTTTAAAACGTTCCTCACTAAAATATGGTTTTCTCATTAATTTGATAAGATGTCTTCCATCAAAATTAAAAGTAAACCGGAGATTTCGTTCCAATGAGTACTTAAAGACCCTCGTCTTTTGCTCGGATCTACATCTAATGGGACTTTTATAGGGACATGTAATGTTGTTGTTTGATGGTTGTAAACCAACTTAATTTTGTTTCGCTAGCCCTCGCGGGGAACAAAAGTTAAGGGACATCAGTCGAACTAGGTTCGACAAATTAGGAATTGCAATTTTGCAATTGGTTTGGAGCCTACCAGTTATGCTATTATAATTATCAGCCCTCGCTGGGATTATGGTAGTAGTAATGTGGATCCTAGTCCATTATAATTTATATTTGATATAAATTCGTACTTTTTCGATGAGGTCGTTAAGTATGTGAAAATAAGGGAGACAAAATAAACACAAAAGAAAGGCCATGTTTATTTTGATTGTTGAATATTGATCATATGAATTATGTGTTTTAATTCCCATTTTATTTTATTTCTCTAGGATTGTTGAAATGAATAACTTGTCATTGAGAAGCGTTTTGGGAACGAACAAATTGGCTGGCCAAATTTTCTCGACTGGCACCAAAATGTTCGTTTGGTGCTCAGGCAAGAAAATATTGAGTACGTGTTGGACACATCAATCCCTGCTACCCCGGAGACTGGTACTGAAGCAGCTGAGGTGTTTGACGCCGCAACTCAGAAGAAGCATCGAGAGAATGCTTCACAGGCTCAGTGTGTTATGCTACTCGGGATGACTCCCGAATCGCAAAGGCAACATGAGAAGATGCTTCCCTTTGAGATGATCAAGCATCTGAAGGATCTCTTTGATTCTGAATCTCGCTCTGAGATTTATGAAGTAATGAGAGATCTGTTTAGATGCCGAATTGTCTGACGGAGGGAAGGTTTCTCCTCATGTGTTGAAGATGATTGGGTTAATCGAGAAACTTGGTAGTCTGGGCATTGAGCTCAAGACCAATGTTGCTATTTATGCCATATCCTTCAGTCACTTCTCGATTCATATTCGAGTTTCGTGGTAAACATTAATATGAATAAGATGGAATCGACTATGCCCGAGCTGGATAACATGCTCAAGACATTTGAGTCTTCCACTGCTAAGGAAAAGCCTGTGCTCATGGTGAGGGCCTCTACTTTTTCTGCTCCGAAAGGAAAGAAGAAGCGATGGGGCAAGGCAAAGAAAGGCTCCAAGCCTAGCTTCCTTATTAGACAATCCATTGAAAGGACATAATGATAAAATAATATTTAGTGTTGGTTTAATATTATTGTTTATTTAATATTAAATGTTTGGCATTACACTTAATAGAATATTATGTTTGATTGTTTGCATTTGTTCTTATCTGTGTTCCCTTGAGTCATTGTTGTCGTTGAGTGAGTGAGAGCTCAGATGACCTAAGCATGATTCTCAAATAGCCCAAATCGAGGATCATCAAGAATGGGATATTGATGATGCAATGGAGATTGATGTGCGATTGCATCATACTCTTAGAGAGTGTAGTAAGATCTCACTTACTACGAGATACTAAGTATCTCATGATGGATGCACAAATACCTTAGAGGGTATTGGTATACCCATCCCAGATGACCGTTTGATGTAATTCCACTATATGTGTCTATGGGTGTCTCGGTTAGTGGGAGCGATGCGATACTCCTTTGACTTGAGGTCAATACACACGACATGTATGGAGTGATGAACTTTGACCATGACCGACGCTTGCACCCTTCCATGGGTAGATATGACTTGTATTGGGTTCATCACGGGCGTATGCGTGGTGGAAAGTAGCCAAGAAAAGGATTCATTTTTCAAAGTGGATTTAGAGAGAATACTCTTCTTCTCATCATAATTGGATCAAAGTCATTGGCCAATGCACGTCAACTTGGACTTTGTGCCCAAGTGTGACATAAGTGATCAATTAGTGATTAGAGATAATATGATTAAGTTATTTGAATAGACACTTCATCCTGTTCAAAACTAATCGAGTATTCGTGAATGAAAGGAGGAAATTCGTAATAGCCCATGTTACAGTTACAGGTAGTTGCACGTTTCTCGCAACGTACCTAATATATTGAGAATGTCTTATTTATTGTCTAGGGTTCAATTAAGACCATTAGTTTGACTAATCACTCGATATATGAGGGTCTATGGGTCACACAACAAGTATTCTCCTTTTACGGATTATAGTTGGTTGATTAAATGTTAAATTGGATTTAATATTTAATTTATGGAGAATTAATTAATAATAGATTAATTTGGAATTAATTTTTATTAAATGTTTAATTAAATTTGATTTAATTAAATAGGAATTCCCAATAATAATATATGGAATATTATTATAGGATTTAATATATATGAAATCAAATCGTAGAGATTTGACATATATGAAATTAAATCCGTAGGGATTTTATATGTGGGAAATAAATCTAAGAGATTTATTTAAATAAAGATTAGGGATTTTATTTCCCAATCAGGTTAGCTTAAGATTTAAGCTGGGTCTTCCCTATATATATGAGCTCTTGAGAATTCACAAACAACGTTAATTCATATTTTCTCCATAAGATCTAGAGTTAGAATTTTTCGAGCAAATTCAGGATTCAACGCTGGCAAGTTCGTGCAAGTCCGTGATTGGAGATTACGTGGATACCATAGTTGAGAAATCTGCTTTCAAGTTACTGTAAGATTTCTTGTTATGATTATTGTAATTCTTTATGCAATTATATGTTCGTTGTTGGTGAACTGTTTAATTCCGCTGAGCATGTATTACGTGTTTACGTGCCTCTATATTCCAACTGAGAGCATGCCGATACATGCGCCCGTCCAGCCAGTCGCGTGCGATGTCCCTGTTCCGTCAGCAGGCCATGCCGAGCCAGTTCCATCTTCCGCCCAGGCACCTGACGTGGATCCAGCCTTTCCCGAGCCTGACCCTCCTGCAGTGCCCCCAACCGGACCACAACCCCATCCAATGATCACTTGGGCACGTGTCGGTGTCTTCAAGCCCCGTTATCCAGTCGATCTGACTTCTACTGCTCTCTTATCAGCCCTTGTTGCCACTTCTGAGCCTCGTGGTTTCAAGTCTGCTGCCAAGCATCCTGAATGGCTCGCTGCTATGCAAGAAGAAATTGACGCCTTCCGCTCTAACACATATGGGACTTGGTGTCTCGCCCTTCTGGTGCTAATATAGTTTGTTCCAAATGGGTTTTTTGAACAAAGTTTCTTGCAGATGGGTCCATTGATCGACATAAGGCTCGTCTTGTTGCTCAGAGCTTCACCCAGATTCCTGGCACTAACTTTCATCATACTTTCAGTCCGGTTGTCAAAGCTGCCACTGTCCGTATCATTCTGGCTCTTTTAGTTCAACACAGTTGGCCCCTTCATCAGCTTGATGTTAAGAATGCTTTTTTCAATGGTGTTCTTGACAAACCGGTGTACATGGCTCAACCTCCGGGATACGTGGATCCACGGTTTTCCGATCATGTTTGTTGTCTAAAGAAAGCTCTATATAGTTTACGTTAAACACCCCTTGCTTCGTTTCAAAGATTTAGTTCGTACCTCACCAGCATTGGCTTTCTTCAAAGTTGTTGTGATTCTTCACTCTTTCATTTCCATCGAGGTACATCTATCATTTACTTGTTACTTTATGTGGATGATATTATTGTGACTGGAATGATAGCTCGTTATTGAAAAAATTCATCTCTCGAACGCATCAAGAATTTGCCATAAAGGATCTTGGCCGTCTCAATTACTTCCTTGGGCTTGAAGTTTCATACAGTTCTGATGGTTTGTTTGTTGGTCAAGCTAAATATGCACACAACATTCTTGAGCGTGCCTAGTTGTTGGATTCTAATCCTGTTTCCACCCCTTTGGCAGCAGGGGAGTCCTTTGTCAGTGATGGTTCTCCATTCCATGATCCCACCTTATACAGATCTCTTGTTGGGGCTCTTCAGTATCTGACCATCACTAGTCCAGATCTCTCTTATGCAGTCAGCTCGGTAAGTTAGTTTCTTCATTCGCCTACTAATGATCATTTTTTGGCTGTGAAGCGCATTCTCCGTTATGTCAAGGACACTTTGCACTTTGGTCTTTCTTTTACCAAGCGTCCTGATTCTGCTATCTTGGGCTATTCCAATGCTGATTGGGTTCGTTGTACTGAGACACATCGTTCAACTTATGGGTGTTCCATCTTTCTTGGGGGAAATCTTATTTCTTGGAGTGCTAAGAAATAACCTACTGTTGCTCGCTCCAGCTGTGAATCTGAGTATCGTGCTTTGGCTAACGCAGCAGCCGAATTGGTTTTGGTCACAAATCTTCTCCATGAGCTCCGATCACTTCCTTCATCTTGTCCTACTCTCTTGTGTGACAACAAGAGTGCCATCTTCTTGAGCCAGAATCCTGTAGCTCATAAACGAGCTAAGCACATTGATCTAGATTATCATTTTGTTCGTGAGCTCGTCTCTTCGGGAAAGTTGGCCACCAAATTCGTTCCTTCACATCTACAGCTTGTTGACATTTTCACGAAGAGTCTCCCTCGCCCGGCCTTTGAATTTCTACGTTCCAAGCTTTGTGTACGTTTCACCCCACGCAATGCTTGACGGGGGTAATAGAGATAATAGTTGACCAAGTCTTGTAATTATTGTTTTTATTTCTTTCCATGTATATCTCCAGTAGATTGTGGATAGTTTGTTGTAAACTTGTAATCCTCTATTATTAATAGTAGATTTCCTCATCACCAATTCAACGGTGATTGATTCATCATTCTCACAGCTCAATAACTTTAGATCAGTATTTGAACTCAAAGTTTGGGTCAGATCCAATGTTTTGTATTCTCTCCTAATTTCTTTATGTTCTAGTTTCCTTGAAATAAATATCAAATAGATCTTATGGAATCGGATAACTCAATAACATTAAAATAAATTTTAAATTTGTAACACCCCCTCCAAGAAAAAGAAGAAGAGAAGTTTAAGAAATACTGAAAAGTAGTGTCGGCCACTATTATCTATCGAAAAGTGTGTAAGAGAGGGTCAATGGGTGCCAAAGAAAATGAGAGACTGTGACGAGTAGGCCCCTAGGCGGAGTGAGGAGAGATCACACCACCATGAGGGATGAGGAGGGGTTGTGCTACCGTGAGAGGGTTATGGATTGTGACGACGACGTCGTATTGGTGGCGTTAAGAATATAAGATTGTGAGAATGTGAGATAATTCAACTTGAATTTTAACTATAATTTATTTTTATATTTTTAAAATTTTTAAGCTATTAAAATAATTAATAAAACTAACTAAGGGCAAAAAAATACTAATGTTATGTAAGTTTGATTAGGCCCGCGAGCATCTTGAGTTGAGTAATTTTGTACTTGAAGTCGATCTCGATTAGCTACTCGAGTAGCTTGAGCTCGACTAGACCCAATGACATTTAAGTCATTTTTTATCTCTCTTTTTTCAAGCACGAGTTGCTAGTGAGCTAGCTCGATTTACTTACACTTCTAGTAAATCTTAACCTAATTGAATGCATTGACCATATACCTTAAAATTGGAATATTTTCTTCCAATATATTTAGACATTGTAAAAAAAGGGCATTTAGTGACAAATTTTGCAATGGATATCCATCGCAAATCACGATTTGACGAGCAATAGTCGGTTGTAATTTGAGTTTCACAATTTTTGACGAATTTTGGAGCTCATCACAAATTTTTGACGGATAAGGGTCATCGTAAATTTTCAACAAGTAGCTTGTCGCAACATAGTCGATAATTTATCTGAAACCACAACGAGAAACATATTTGTTGCAAAATTATCATAAATTTGCAACAAGCTCAAGGCCATTGTGCCTCTAGGATTTCTCCACATTTTGACCCTGATCTTCTAATTAAATTATTAAATTTATTTATTGGAGAAAAATATCAACACACTTTAACCGGAAAGTAACCCTTTATATCCGGTTAGACGACCAAAAAATTGAATTTTGAAGGATGAAAAATCAATTCCAAAAAAGTGGAGTGTCTTGAAAAAAAAAAAGAAATCACACTTACGAGAATAAAATAAACTTTTAAATGTCATGTGGAAATAAATATAAATATTTATTAGAGTTAAATATCATATCAAACTTTAACCGAATAGTAACCCTTTATAGCATGTCATTGAACATTTTTTTTTTCCAAATTTCAAAGGTTATTTGAACAGAATTCAATTTCAAAACCAAACTTAAGAGACTAAAAAAAAATTCATTTTATTTTTTATTTTTCACTTTCAAAGTTAAATAAGCTATTCATCTTTAACGTATTCATATTACACTACAAGAAAATGAAGAATTGCCTATCAAAATTTTCAAATGCCTATGAAATTTTCCTACAAAAATAATTTGGCCCTTAAAAGTGAATATTGCCTAGGATTTGCCTACCGATTTTTAGAAAAATCTATGAAAAGTTACCTACACAAAATAATTTTCTAAGCAAACAAATTACCTACCATGAAACTATCTACACATTCCTAATTTCTGTAGACAAACTAATTAACTATAAAAGATAATTTCCTGCGCAACTTACATTTTGGTAGACAATTATATTTGTAGTTTAGAAATGACTTACAAATAAATTTACCTACGAATTACATTCCGTAGGCAAATTTATCTATGAATAAAAATGTCTAGGCAAATTGAAATATTCCCTAGGTAATTCTCTATTTTTTGGAATATTTCGTAGACAACCCTCTATTTTTTTTAGTGTTAACGATGGAGTGAGAAGGGATCATGCCACCACGAGGGATGAGGAAGGATTGTGCTACTGTGAGAGGGTTATGAATTATGTCAACGATATCGTTTTGGTGGAGTTAAGAATATAAGATTGTGAGAATGTGAGATAATTCAATTTAATTTCAACTTTAATTTATTTTTATATTTATTTAATTTTTTAAGATATTCAAATAATTAATAAAACTAAGCACAAAAATATACTAATGTTATGTAAGTTTGATTAGGCCCGCGAGCATCTCGAGTTGAGTAATTGTATACTTGAACTCAATCTCAATTAGCTAATTGAGTAGCTTGAGCTCGACTAGACCCAATGACATTCAAGTCATTTTTTATCTTTTTTTGTCAAGCACGAATAGCTAGTGAGCTGACTCGTTTTACTCACACCTCTAGTAAACTTTATCTTGTCTTCCAATATATTTAGACACTGTAAAAAAAGGCATTTAATGACAAATTTTGCAATGGATATCCATGAAAATCACGATTTGTGACGAGCAATAGTCGGTTTCAATTTGAGTTTCACATTTTTTTTGACGAATTTTGGAGCTTGTCGAAAAATTTTACGGGTTAAAGTCGTCGTAAAGTTTCAACGCGTAATCCGTCGTAAAGTTGGTCGATAACTTATTTGAAACCACAACGACAAACATACTTGTCGCAAATTACCATAAATTTGCGACAAGCTCAAGGCCATTATGCCTCTAGGATTTCTCTACACTTTGTCTCTAATCTTCTAATTAAATAAATACATTTATTTATTTGAGAAAAATATCACATCACACTTTAATCAGAAAGTAACTTTTGTATCAGGTTAGACGACCAAAAAATTGAATTTTGAAGAATGAAATTCAATTTTGAAAAGTTGGAGTATATATCTTGAAAAAGGGAGGGAGGGAGGGTGGGGAGGGATCAAATTTACGGGAATAAAAAAAGGGGGATCAGACTTACGAGAATTAAACATTTGAATGTCATGTGGACATAAATAAAAATATTTATTAGAGTTAATATCACATCAAACTTTAACCGAACAGTAACCCTTTATAACCGGTCCAGTGAACTTTTTTTTTTCCAAAACTTATTTGATCAGAATTCAATTTCAAAACATAAGAGACTAAAAAAAATATTTTTTATTTTATTTTTTATTTTTCACTTTCAATTTCAAAGTTAAATAAGTTTTTCGTCAATAATATATTCATATCAGAAAAAAATTGTATGAGTAGGTTTCATACGTGTGACATATTTCAATTGCATTATTACATGACGTACGGACTTATAAGCCCCAACTCAGGGCTAGGTCTTGTACGTATGCACTAGGTGCACCGTGTACTTCATAATGTATTTTAAAAACTTATAACTTGTTATTTTGAAATTTGCAATTTGTTATATTGAAACATACAATTATATTTTATGAACACAACTTGCATATTTTAGTATAACAAAATTACAAGTTGTAAATTTTTAAAATACACTATAGAGTGAACGGAACACTTGGTGCATAGGAGACTCACTCCCAACTCAATCACATTCTAAAGGAGAATATGCCTCAAATATAAAATGGAACAATGTGTCATGTATAAGACGTCTCACACAAATCTCCCTCATTTTAAAAGCGACATATATCAAATAATTATCTTTTTATGATTTTAAATTTGAGTTACATACTCTATACATAAATATAATATTCATATTAATTTCTTTTATTTAGCTTTGATTATATGAGATAAATTAAATTTTAGTAACTACGATGAGTTTAATGTATGATTAATTTAACAATTATATTAATAATACATATTAATGTTTAAATAAATAAAACAATTTTATCTTCTTCAAATTTATTCGTAAATATTTAAACCGCGCGGAAGAGTTACAAAGTTGATTATGGGTTGTGTGTAATACAGTGGGGGTCTAAAATGGTAGGATTCAATAGGGTAATATTTTAAAAAGCATATGATAAATGCTTAATTATGTATTAAAAATTATGTGTAAATTCAAAAAAAAAATAGTATGTAAAATAAAAAGAGAAGAGATACGAATGTTGAGTTGGATAGATCATAATAATAATTAATAAGTGTGTAATAAATTATTTATAATATATATTAAAAGTTATATTTGAAAAAAGTAAATAACTGTTTTGTAGGTACTATAGAATACAGATTTAGAACATTTAAAATTGAGTGAGTCTCATATCGTTAATCGCAAGATGCGTTCATAAATGCGTATTATAAACATATAACTCAAATTATATTAAAATATCTTTAATTTGTTTCTGTTAACCGTATGCCTATATTTATATATTAATAATTACTGATTCGATTAAATAAGTTATATCTTTCAGTATAATAAATTATATGTTTTTTAAATACACTATAATTGTACGGAACACCTGAATGCATACATATTTTGCAATAAAAATTTACACCCTTGGGGTAATAAACAAACAAAAAAAATTATATTTTGAAACTTTATAAATGATTTTCACGTAATAAGCAAACAACCCCTTGAACAAGTAAAATGGTAGTAGGAAGTTTTTGAATTTTATACATGTAGCAAAATAGGCATTCGGACTTGACATGATAACGAAGAGCAGGTGTATCTGTTTAATAAATCCACGAATTGTAGAGTCAAAGCGATAGGTACGTAGGCTAGGGTTTTGGCCAGCTAGAGAGGAAAAATGTAGTAGGCATATGATTACAAAATGCAAAGGACATCAACTCTCACTTTGACTTTTATCCAATTACCACTATTCAGATTCACACGCATTAGCTGTAACTGTTAATTAATAGTATTTGATCGACGGTCGCCGTCAAAGACTATACGCCGTTAGCTATATCTGTGTGTACGTTGGGAATAGTCCTGGAGGGCCAATGGGCCCTGATTAGGCTGGGAGGACGTGGGGCCCGATGAGGGGGGACCTTGAAATACCATCCGTGCCCTCTGTAATCGGGACCCTTCATTCATTTATGAACATCACTCAGATTGTGAAATGTTACTGTTAAGTTATCCGAATTTGGGAAGACAATTTGAATTGATGTGTGCCACTATTTTCTAGGTTTTCCTTTTGTACCACGACTTTTGAATCTTTTGTTTTTTCTTCTTTGTTGGAACACATCTTGTCCATCACAATCTTCCGTGAGATATGAATCATCAAATTCACGCTATAGATTCTAATTTAATACGATTCATTTTGAGGATGAGTTTACCAAAATTTTCAACTCACTGTCATTTCGCGTGTTGCTCATTCTACTATTACCCACGCCGTCGCATTCTAATGGTTCTTGCGTCGCTGCCCTCACGGTCAATCCACGCGCATTTGTCACTATCATTCTATAAAACTCTCACTGTTATTCTATAAAACTATCACTGTTATTCTATAAAATTATCATTATTATGCTATAAAACTATCATTGTTATTCTCTAAAACTCTCTCTATTATGTTATTAAACTATCACTGTTTTTCACCTGCTCTTTCTAGATCTCAATTTTTGTTTAGTGTGTTTCGAATAATTATAAATGCTTTCCAATTTTTATGGAGAATTACAAGCAATACGAGCGAATTTTCAACCGATTCAATGCAAATGGGGATGGGAAGAAATATCCGGCGGAGCATCGACGCGATTTCGGGCCTGGGAGGGGAGGATGACAGAGGCGACGGTGATGAGGCTGAATGATTTCGGCGGCTACGGGCTGTTGACGTTGGAGGATTTCGTGAGGATCGTGGAAGGCGCAGGGGAAGAAAAGAGGGCGAACAATTTGAAAGAGAATGATATATATATATATATATGATTCATTTATAGTTTATAGGTCAGATTTGACCCGAGATCATAGCATAAATTAAGTTTATACAAGTTTTTATCAAAAAAAAAAAAGTAATTAAATCTGAAATTTTATGGTGAATGAGTAAATGAAAATCAAACTATATATAAATCAGTCCACATTAAAATTGATCGTGTCAAACATATGTTTTTTTTAAAAACATATTTAAAGTTAGTCCTTCCAATCTCTTAATAAACTTCAAATTTTATCAAAATGAGCGTCATGCAAGATTTTCTTATCATTAAAGAAAAGTCTCGTACAAGCAAATCAGTTTTAATGTGTAACTAATTTTCATTTGTATTTATTTTAAAAAATATTAATTATTTTATTAAAATTTATTAGTTTAATAATATTAATTATTTTATTAAAAAAATACTTCATCCGTCTCAAGAAGACTACAACACTGAAAACGGTATACAAACCAAAGAAAAAAAATGAAAAGTGGGTTTGAGTGTAATAAAATAGGGGTGGTTAGTTAAAGGTGAAGATGTTGACTTTTAGTGGGTTTTTGAGTTGAAATAAAGAAGGGATTTGAGTGACAATTTTGAAAATAAAATAATGTTGTGATGGTGTTAGTATTATGTGCTATATCTATTTTGAGAGTGTTGCAGCAATGTTAGAACGTCAAAGTAAAACAAGTGTTCTAAATAATAATTGGAGATTTTAAAAGTAAAATATTTTACTATAAAATAATAATTGAAAATCAGTTTATCATATTTAGATGTAAACTTTATTGCTACTTGACCGCAATGTCAAGGTGCGCCAAAAATAAATACCCTCATTTATTCTATTAACTCGTAATAGTGGTAAGTAGGAGGTTGATTTAAAAGGAACGTAAAATAATTATTATGCTAATTGTATAAATTTATGAAGGTAAATATGTAGCACAAAAAGAGGGGGGGGGGGGGCGCTAATTGGAATTTTTATAATCTACTACTTAAAACAATAAATCACTACAAAATTAACAATTAATTCAATGAGGAAATTCAATAATAATAAGAAATTTCAATTCACAGTTCATTCATCACTCGACTTAACGCTGTTAACTGACTATAACATTTACTCTATCTAACTTTAGGATTAATGTCCCTCAGTAGATAATAAGTTCTGTCTAGCTATCGGTTTTATCCCTTAATTATATTCAATTGAAACAAGCTCTTCAATGATTCTTTTTAACTAAATTTAAACCAACCTAGCTCTTCAATGATACAATCTAAATTTAATCCAACAAAAGTATTAGGTACAAGGATAAAGGACAAATAAATTCTCAAATAAGCAAGCTCGATTTGAAAGAACCCAATTGAAACCAACCTAGCAAAATTACTAGTCGCTACAAATTGCCATAAATCTGTAACAATTACGGATTACAAATTTATGAACTAGTAGACATACAAGAATAATCAAACCTAAGTGGCCAAACAAAATTAAACATTCAAGTATGTTGAAAGTTAAAATAGATGAAATAAATAATCTCAAGATAAATATTATAAACTTCACTAGATCAATTAACAAACATCAAAATACGAGTTAGGGAATCCGTAAAGTTGAAATAAAAATATTAACTAAATATGGTTGCAGTCATCTTCCTCTTCTCTCTGATTGCAGCCTGCATACTGCCCTAAAAAATTATGTTGCCAAATCTCTTTTTTTCACATACCCCAAATTACAGTCCAACTCTCCTCTATAAGCAATATATACTAATTATTCATCCCAACGAAGTGAAATAGCTCAAACGGTTAAAGCACCACTACTTATGCCATGAGGTCATGAGTTCGAGTCACTATTTGTCCGATAAAAATAAATAAATTATCCACCCCAATCTCCAAACATATATATAATATATTTTAGGCAATATCTTTTATATAAACACAAATCTAGCCCAACACTCTTTACTGCTCTGGAATAGTATCATCAAAACATACATAAGTAATTAATCATGTAATCTTAACACAAACGAGTTCAATAAATTGCACTTTAATCTATTAAAAATAGACATAATTTACTACTTAATTACCACTGCTTAATCTATCCGTATTTGTTTAGAGCTTTTTTTCCGTGAAAGAAGGATAAGAAATAATTTCCCACCATTTTAAGTATTTGTAATTGCAGATAATTTTTTCTTCTGATTTGAAAATCCGAACTCCTTTTATTCATTTTGCTTGGATTATCCATACCACCTCTTATGTAATAATTCTAATACCAAGAACTATCCCTTCAAATACATCTTATTAAATATTTGAAAAAGTTAAATATATCACGTGTCATGTGCAAATTAAATAAATCACATAATTTCACACATCTCTTGAAATTCCGTATCACTAACGAAACGAACTCTTAATCAAATTTCAATATTTATTTTTTGATAATATATAACTACAAATATTAAAATTATGTTCATCGAAGTATGCAAATTCATTACTTTCAAAACATTTATATTTCAAAATTGAAATAAAGTTTAAGCACAACCTCTCCTGTAAAACTTGTTCATAGAATGAATTGATAACATTACATTTATAAATTGATATAATTATTCTTATAAACTAATACAAATAGTATTTAGTACTATAATCTTAGTTTATAAATATAATGATATTAGTTGATAAATATAGTAATATTAATTTATAAATATAACAGTATAAATTTCATATTATGAACAAATTTCACAGGAGACTTACTCAAGATTAAAGTAGAAAGATAGACTTCTTCCAAACAATTTTAAAAGCTACATATAAAATAAACTAATAAATTGAATATTGAAAAGCAATAACTAGAATGAAAATAGAAAGAGTATTAAACTTGATATTAAATGAGAGAGAGAGAGGGATTTTTCTTTTATAGAAGAAACCCACATATGTGATGTTTGCAAAAAAATATAAATGATAATGGCCACAGCAGAATTATGTACGAAGTTATTTGAAGTGTTTTATTTATCTTTTATTTGATTAAATAAGCTTTTAAATGCTAAAAGTTAAAAGTTTTAAAGGGAGTGTTTTTAGCAACTTATTAATCTTAAATATTTTAACTTTTCTTTACAAACACTATCAATTTTTCTTTAATTTTTTTTAAAAACACAATCCACTTCTACCACTAATCACTTTTCTTATAATCACTAATTTTAATTAATTCTTCAAAAGCTATGATTTTTTGTAAACACCCCACTTCCTCTATAAAAGACCAAAGGGGGGCCATATAAAAAGTGCTATCCTTTTCAAAAAAAAAAAAGGTTAGGTTACTCACACCTTTTTTTTTTTTTAAGTCAATCATCATCCTGGATTAATATTTTGATCGAGATGAAATGGTATTCCATACCGTGATCTCCGGCGTAGGTAGTGGTCTTTAACCAAGCTATTCCACTTTATCACAATATCTGGATCACTGCTCGTATGATGAATACTCTCCCCCTGATTTCCCCAAAATACTCCAATTTATATATTTTTTTATTTATGCATCCTCCTATTCAGTTAAAAAAAAACCTTGATACATCTCTACTCAAATTGTGAGGCGAGCTAGACAACCACCGCCCCACCCGCATCCACCGCTGCTGCTCGCCCGCGTCTGCCGCCGCCTCCGCCTCCTTGCTTCCGCCCCCGCAATGTAAAATTTTGATTTTTTTTTTGAATTATGTACATAAATTCAAAAAAATTTTCGAAATTACTATAAAGTTCGGAGAAAATATTTTATGGCGATAAAGATCAATATTTCACATGTAAATCGGCGAATTTTTTTTTTTTGTTAGCACAATAATTGAAAATATTTCTTGAATAACTTGAAAAATCTCAAAAATATTTTTTCACCAAGATGATCATTTTTTTCACATGTAAAAATTCAAAAAAACTTTTGAATTATGTACATCTTGAAAAATTTTATCGAACTTACTATAAAAAATTTAAAAATATTTCCGAACAGTAGAATTAATATTTCAATGTAAATCGACGAAAAGGGTAATTTTGACATTTTATGTGTCTATTTAAAAAAAACATGATAAAAAGGTGTATTTACTAATCAATGTATAGGTGTGAGTAACCTGGGCCCAAAAAAAAGTGCTAACCAAAACATTAAAGGCTTCGATAAAGCCCAATATGTAAAGAAAAGCCTAAAAGGAGGCCTGTGAATCGGGTCCAACAGCAATAAAAGAAGGCCCAAAAGCCTTAATGGGATGTTTGGTTTGAGATGGGAGTGAATGGACAAAAAAAGTGAATGAGATTAAATCAGTGAAATGTAAATCTTGTTTGATTTGTTTTGGAGGTAGTAGGGATGAATGAAATGTTATGTCGAATCAATATTCTTTAGTGATGATAATGTATTATTCTATTATGTTAATTAAAGGAGTTTTTTTTTTTTTTTTTTTAAAAACACCACTAATGGCATTTGGGCTTGGGCGGTTTGTGAAAAATACCTTGGAAAGGCTGTTATAACCACTTCTCCAAGTAATTGCCCCAGCTTGGATAACCGATAAAAACCGCTTTCAAAGAATCATGACTTAAACAACGGTTTTAACCGCATTGCAAGGGTCACTTGGAGAGCGGTTTTCAACCGCTTTCAAGCATATACACTTGGACAACGGTTTTTAACCGCTCTCCAACACTTTTTTTTTTTTAAAAAAATCGATTTTTAAAACCGCTCTCCAAGCATATACTCTTGGACAGCGGTTTTTAACCGCTCTCCTACACTTTTTTAAAAAAAAAAAAAAAAATGATTTTTTACGGACCACCAAAGATCTCTTATATAAGCCACCAAGTCTACAATTAATTGAGGCAATTATTAAGCTCCCCGTGGGGGACGAACACGGGACCTTAGGCGCCTGAGCGAGGATCAATTCATTGCTATAAATACAAAACTTTCTTTGCGTTCTTAATGAAATTAGATCTATATGTCCTAGAATTCGGTTTTTTTACAATTTTTTTTTAAAATTCTTTATTTCAATTATCTTATTTATTAATTCAATCACACTTTTTTATATAATAATAATTTTTTTATATAAATTTAAATTAAATTATATTGAAATTATATTTTTTAATTGTTTTTTTTTAAAAGTACACTACGTACCTTTCTTTTAAACTTGTAATACTTTTCCTTCTAAACAAGTATTATACTTTTTTTTTATCTTAATAAGTAATATTTTTCTTTAAACAAGTAATACTTTTTCTTCTAAACAAGTAATATATATATTTCTTTAAACAAGTTATACCTTTCTATTTAAACAAGCTAGTAATACTTTTCTATTTAAACAAGTAATTCTTTTCTTTAAACAAGTAATCCTTTTTTCATCTAAACAAGTAATACTTTTCTTGCGTTTATTTAATGAAATTAATTCTATATGTTCTAAAAATCATTTTTTCTTACATATTTTTTTAAAATTCTTTATTTCAATTCTCTTATTTATTAATTCAATCACATTTTTATATAATAATTTTTTTATATAAATTTAAATTAAATTATATTAAAATTATATTTTTTACTTGTACTTTTTTTTAAAAAAGTACTACCTTTCTTTTAAACTTGTAATAATTTTCCTTCTAAACAAGTAATACTTTTCTATCTAAATAAGTAATATTTTCCTTTAAACAAGTAATACTTTTTCATCTAAACAAGTAATACTTTTCTTTAAACAAGTTATACCTTTCTATCTAAACAAGTAATACTTTTCTATTTAAACAAGTAATATTATGAACAAATTTTACATAAGAGTTTGTGTTAATCTCATTATATGCGGCGAATATTAAAAATAAATAACACGAGAATTTAAAGAATAAAATATTTGAACTGTACCTAAAAAGAATTTACAAATTAAAATAAAAAAATAAAACAAAAAATAAAAGCTTTACAAAAAAAAAAAATTAATTCACTTGGAGAGCGGTTATGAACAAATGTCCAAGCTTTACCTTGACAATGGTTCAAACCGCTCTTCAATTCTTACAATGTTTTATGAACCATTGCCTGTGTTTTGATTTGATCTTGGGCGGTTTTTAACCTAATTTTTTTTTTAATAGAACCCATTCTCTCAAGGAACCACTTGGAAGCTGTTCAAAAAAAAGCTGTCAAAGTGGAGCTCTCGAAGCTCAAATGTGTAGTAGTGCATGCTTAGCTCAAGTTATTGCATGAACAAGGAGTGTAAGGAAGCTCAACCACAAAGGTCGGTGGGTCATTCCAACAATGAGACCCTCCATAATGAGCAGGGATCTCAGCGGATTCGTGAGCCATCAAATTGGCTTCACGTTTGACAAAAGAAACTGTAAAATGTGGCGAAGTATGCAAAAGAAGAACACATTGGCCAATATAGTCACCAAAGACAGAATTAAGCTGCTTTCCCGTCTTAATAGCATCAACTACAATCTTTGAGTCGCCTTCGATTATAACTCTCTCATAACCCAGCTCCTTGCGCTTGACAAAAAAAAGCCTCCAAAAAACCCCACCCCTCGCCGACTTCAACTTGAAAACAACTTGGGATTGTCTTAGTTTTTGCTCGTATAAAATTTCCATCCGAATCTGTTATCACCATGCCGATCCTGTCGAAGTTCCTCCTGCAAATATCTTTGCATCAACATTGATCTTGACCGGCCTTCCGTGGCGGATGCCACGCCAAGCAATTTAATTTGTGACATCCCACTTTTGTTCCGTTAGTAATAGCGTCGTGAGTGAACCCAATCAAAAGAGATTATTTGCTGCGTTGGCTGCTTCTATACATAAGTGACGACATGTTCCATCTCAAACAAGTGAGTTTCTCTCCCTCCAAATTTGCCAAACAATCATACCAAACTTTGCAGCCGTAGTTCTATCAACATCCCCCAACATGCCGAACATGACATCCAGTAGAGTGTCAGCATTAGTAATGTTCTCTTCAAGTTTAGGCCTCAAGCCCGTCGATCCCAACATTCAAAAGCGCAAAGGCGCGAATTAAAAGCGATGCCACGAATCCTCAAACCTGGTTGTTGCAAAAACACACCATTTGTCCGGGACTACCTTCTTAGGGAAAGATTAACCTTTATGAGGAGGCAATCTCTCCCTCCTCCATAAACAGTCTCGGACTACCTGGTATCATAAGTTCGACTACCTGGTATCATAAGTTCCTAAACTCTCATGTCCTCAAAACCTGGAGGACAAGGCGAGCGTATTAAGAAATCGTCCTCTTCAAATAGCCACGGCTGGCCCCACACGTTCACCCCACTGCCGTCCCCAATCTTCCACCGGACCCCACTCTGAATAAGCGATTGACAAGCATGAATACTTGTCCATGTATAACTTGGATTCCTCCCAACCGAGTGGTAAGAAAAATCACCAGGAAATACTTTATAGCCTTAAGAACCCAGGCACCCGGTAAACCGGATCCTTAATAAGTCGCCAAGCCATTTTGCCCAAAAGGGCTACATTGAATAAGTGAAGATCTCAAATCCACTTCCACCGACATTCTTGTGTACACACAGTTTCTCCCACCTCATCCAATTAATACCCTTAGCCTTCGTCCACCGTACCGCCCCACCAAAATTTGTTCAACATTACATGCAACTCATCTAAAAAAGTAGATTTTGAGCGAAAAAGTGGACATACAATAAGTTAAGGATTGTTTGAGCTAGATTTAATTAGTACCTCTTTCCCGGATAATAACTTCTTATTCCTCCAACCTTGTAACTTTTACCAGAGCTTTTCTTTAATATATGAAAAGATATGTTTCTTGACCTTCGATTAATGATGGGGGTCCCGAATACCTTCGATATTCATGGGTTGACTACCCCCATAATATCTTTGATCGGCTCCACCTATCCTCTCCCACATTCTTCTTTGAAATAGATGCGGACTTATCATAGTTTATCGCTTGTCCGGACACCCCTTTTCAAAACCATCAAAGATCGATTTCAAAGCGATTACATTCCTCGGTGTGGCTCGACGAATAAAGGCGAGTCATCGAGAAATAACAAATGGCTAAGCGATGGTATTGCTCGCTAACTTTGTTCCGTGTATGACCACTGACCACGTGCGTGCATGGTCAAGTCTTAGCGATAAACCTTAAGTGCACAAGATAAAAAAGATAGAGGCGAGAGGGTGCATGCCCGCGAAGCCATCTACTACCGGGATAATAGGGCCAACTTCGTCATCATTTACCATGATTGAATAAGTCCGCGGACGAACACTCATCATCATCATCCAACCAACCCATTTATCAGAAACCTAGCCTTGTCAGTATATGGTCAAGATAGGTCCAATCCAATGTCGTAAGCGCTAGCGATGTCAATCTTCATAGCCATATCACCTCGTCGTCCCCGACGTCTATTCTTCATGGCATGAATAATCTCGAAAGCTATAAGTACATTGTTCTGGATCGCCCGACCAGATACAAAAGCCGATTGAGCCTTGTCTACCAAACCACAGCAACCTGCTCAACAAACCGATTACTCAATACCTTAGACGATTTTATACACCCGTTGTATAGAGATATAGAGGCGAAAAGATCCTTTACTGTTTGCGGGGTCTCCACTTTAGGAATAAGCACAACATTTGTTGTGTTGAGATCCTCCAGGAATTGCCCCAAATTTAACCATAACCCCTTATGTGAAAATATCACGCCCACTTGAATCCCTGACATTCTTTGGTAAAAAGCGGATTAAATCCATCGGGCGGGGACACTTCCTTAGAGTGCGTTTGCTTTATAAGCTCAAGCTTGAATTCCTCCATCGTAAAATCCGCACCAATTCTTCATTACGAGTCTCTGAGACCATGTTGACAACGGGATTGAGAAACTAAAATCAGTCCGCCTTCGTCTTCGGAGTAAAAGCTCAAAAAAGTAATACTTGCCAATCAAACCACATAGACCAGCTTTGCCTCTATCCATACATCCCCATCATTTTTTGGTTTTACTATCTTATTCCTCCTTTTTTTTTGATAGCGTGGCGGATTGATGAAAAAAAATCGTGTGTTCATATCTCCGTCACGTGGCGAGAAAACTTTAAGCCCTTTGGCGCGAAAAGATTTCTTCATGCCTTCTAACCCATTGACTCCTTCTTAAGCACTTTTCATTTCCGGCGTGCCATAGTAGTGCCCATATCTGAAGAATATGTCGGTCTTTAACTCTCGTTTAGGTTTCACGTACTCCGAGTCCGCCTTATTCCCCCAAACGTTAACGTATCCCCATAGCAATTATCCCCGATCCATGAAAAGGAAAATCCAGAACCCAGCCCATTACTTGAGACCATGCGTTTTAATTGGGACTAAAAAATCACCAGAATTCTCGAATTTGAATTTCGATTCGGAATGCGGGAAGTAATGGGGCCAGTATCGACAAAAAAATAGGGCGTAAGAATCTTGATACGTGATCAGCGTGTGGAGGTAGCATTTTGAAAGCGTTCATGCCACTCACGGGGGTACCCATAGCTCTATCAAATGTTCCTCGACCATATTTACCGGTTGTTTTACTCCTCGACCATGTGAACTATAACCACTCAAAAACAACATCTGGAAGCCTACAATCGTCACCTGCTCCATGGAACCCTAAAAACCCCGTTGTGGATGGGCTACTCTCCCCAGATTTGTCTTAGGGTTAAATAAATTATTGAAATCTATTACAACCAAAGGTATATCATTTGCACTTTAAGTCTGAAGGAGATTCGAGGGATAAATTCAGCTCCTCATACTCGAGGGTAACCATAATACCCGTAACCCTCTCACCATCACCACGTCATTATTAATAAGCATATCAATATGGTTTGTTAGAATAACTTTCAGCAATTTGAAATATTATTACTCAAAGCACCCAATACCCCACCTCAGGCAATCTGATCAATAGCGAACAACTAGCAAAATTAAGTTCAACTCTAAGGGCTTCAAGCACACCGCCATAGGACAAAGTTTGAAGAACACTATATCTCGTGCCGTGATACCAACCATCTCTTTTAGCATCGGAATTGCGGGGCCCAGGGCCTAAGCTCCTACAATTCCGACTTAGGATAATCATAATTCGGCAAGCCCCCATCTTTAGGGACTTCTTGGATAAAAATGGTCTTCATCATCACCTTGTTGTCCATTGAGCATACGTTTATCAAACATAATTATTCTCATCTTTATTCATGTGATCACCAAGCTAACATTGTCGGGCTATTTTGTAATTAATTTGTCGAGCGTTTCCTTTTTTTCAATTCGAAGGGTAATGTCGTCATTCTCTGAGTCATCAAAGCATGGGTTGTGCATAGCGGCATTTAAAAATTAAGGAATTGATTTCCCGTAATTCACGGAAATCATTGCCCAATCCACATTCTGCGCATCCTTTGAATCTTAGTCTTTATTCGCGCCACCATCAAGCTTTGACCATCGGCAAGCAATTCGCGCCTATTTTATATTCGAGCCGGACCTCTTCCCCCCAAGTTGTCATCGAACCCTTCTCCCCTCTGCTGCGTGTTAGAGCGATCGTGCGCCCTTGATATCACTCGGTTTTAGCGGTACATCCCCATCCGAAGTTGAAAAGGATATCACACATGTGTTCCGAATAGCCAAGTTTGCCACAAATGTAACCAAATTTGATATAGCCTCTCATATTTAAAAGCCACCATGGTAGAGTTGCCTCTACGTTTATCTTCGACCCTTTTGGCGGAGTGTTGGTATCGAGCTCAACCACGATCGTATATTTCTTACATGACCATTTATTAGTGGTATCATATTCGAGAACTTCCTATGTAGTTGCCCGGTCGTCCGGCCGGTTTCAGCGTCCCGTATAGCAATTTGAATCGGACCCAAAAACAATTTTGTGCAATGGAACTTGATCGGGGTTCTCCCCGATCGTAGTCGATGGAGTAAAGTGGATGGTTGCCAATGTGCCATTGCCTCCAATCAAGTACCCATTGAAGATCCAGATGTGGAAAAAGCTGTACAAGGAGCGACCCCCTCCAATATCCCCGATCGCCACTCCCACTACGTGGTTTTATAACCCCGCAAATCACCCTTCATTACATTATGATTGATAGCAGTCCACCTCGGTAAAAATCTTCCCACCAGGCTTAGGTTCGTTGTCTGATAAGATGTATTCAGACTCTCCAACTCTAAAACTAACTCATCCTCCTCCTCCATCAATTCAAGATCCTCAGAAAACCAACTCTCAATAGGGAGAGACGACTAAAAAATCAAAAGTAAAACCCCACAGACACACGAGGTGCACCACGCGTTTTAAATTGAATTATTGTGTAAAATTAAGTTGTTGGTAATATAAAATAAATATGCAGTATATAATTTAATTTGTGATAGTAACATAAATATTAATATTGTCTATTTTTGTAAATATATATGTATATATATACACATTTATGTTTTCTTATATTATTATAGGTAACACTTATGTGCACCTGTTATACCGTACAACTAATGTATAACTAATATTGTTCAATAGAAATAACTAATATTGTTTAGTAAAAATTACTCCTATTAATACAAAAAAAAAATCAAATTCGTAAAAGAAAATCTCTACAAATAGAGTCCAATATTTAAATATTTTGTTACACAAATGGAGTCCATCTATTTCTAGGTTGCTCATTTCTTTTCAATTTCATATTTTCAAATCTTATAATTTTAAATTTGTTATTGAATTTGTAATTTATTTTAAGTGTATGATAATTTTTTTTTCATATTATAATTATGGATTTAGAATATCAAATAATTTTTATTTACTTTTTTGCATATTTAAATGTAACAAAAATCAATTATACATAATATTTATTAAAAAATATTAAAAAATAATTATTTAGATTGAGTAGACGTCACTGATAAAGTAAAGAAAAAGTTAAAATTAGGTTGATAAAAGTAAACAAAGTTAAATTAGGTTGGATGGTAGATTGTGTATGAAGAACGTTCCCTTGAATTGTGCCTATATCGTGAACTTATATCACTATTAAAATTAATTATCATTTTGTCGTGTATAAAATTTTTTGTCTTTAAAAACATTTTATTTTTTAAAAAGGGCTAGGTCTTTTGCATCTTACAGAGTCTTTAAGTCTTATTCGTAACTATTTTAGAAAAGTGCTGACTTTTCTTATGCCAGTCGCTTAACTTAAAAGTCTGTTGTTAATATTGGAACATAGTTGCATGATTCTTGGAATTGGTGCACGTTTTTAAAATAACTAAGAAATAAGATTTTACGCCCATGCACGAGACACTCTCTTTTAAAATAGTGATAAATTTTCACATGATAATCTTTTTATTAAAAAAAAATGAGTTAAAAAATGAAGCTGAGTTATTCAAGCTAATTTTTTCATCGTTGTATAAATAAGAAGAAAATGAATATTATAAAAATACACCAATTGCACAATTTGTCGTTTAATATAGTGCTGACTGCTAGAGGTACATAGATTTTTTGGTTCGTCCAAGTTGCAATTTCCAGCAAATTCCTTATTTATTTATTTTTAGGTGGAAATTCCGAAATTCTTTTGAGACATCTCTGACAACTCAAAAGAGATTTTAATGAAATCCTGACTTTTATCCGTATAAGCAAAGCTATCATCTTTCAATTAGTTGTCCAGAACCATCCATAATTCATAATCCACCACCTCAGGAATTTTTTAAAGATTCAGGCATGTATTTGTTCCTTATAAATAATCAAAAAAAAAAAAAAAAATATGTATAGGTAAAATTAGATTCTCGATATGGATACAATTATTATCAATTAGTATTTTATGTAATTTATGGTTATATCACTACTACAACTTTTTTTTTTTTGAAAATATCTCATCAAAGAGTTTTTCAGAATAGTTGTATTGTTACAATTAGTTTGCAATTTACAGTAAAATAAAAATAGGAGTTTATTTTTTAATAAAACTACTAATATTGCCAAA
>JBBCBC010000018.1:27682843-27811810 GCA_037126765.1 Stenogyne calaminthoides | reverse complement strand
CTTGATAATTGGGTTGTTCAAGATGAATGTAATGGTTATAAGTAAATAAAAGTCAAAAAAGTTATTAATAAAAATGCATGTATGTTTATGTTTAGTTGAGTGCTCTTTGTGGCATTACGATTAAAACATGTGAATCTAAAAAATATAAAGCGTTTAGTAAATCTCGATTTATTTAAATTGCAAATATGTATGCACCTAAAAAGTATGAAATATGTATTGAACTAAAATGACTAAGTTGTTGTTTAATTTGGTTTGAAAGAACCTTTGCACCTTGAGCGTAATTCACCCATAAGCGTATATGATTTAAGTTTGTGCAAACTAAAGGTGGTAAAAAGTTTTTATTACTTTTATAGATGATTGCACAAGATTTTGCTCACGTTTATCTTTTACGGAACAAGAGGACAAAGCTTGGGAAGCTTTTATGCTTTACAAGAATGGTCAAAAATTAACTTAGAATTGAATCAAAATTCAAATTCAAAAGTAATGATTGGAGAATGTGGCTCCATTTTTAGCAGTTATGTGTTTAGAATGGCATTGTACATCAAACCATACCCTTACCTACTACAATCAAATGTGATCACGACGAAAAAAATAGGAACACTAAAAAAGAGATAAGGACCTTGATGTTACTCAAACTTCAGTTTTTGTCATAAAATTTGTGGGAGAGAAACATGTTAATTCGCTAACCATACTTTAAACAAAACTCTCTATAAGACTAAGGATCAAACTCCTTAAGAAATATGAAAAATAAAGGAACCTTCCTACAAATGCCTCAAAGTGTGTGTGTGTGGGTTTGGGGGGGGGTGGGGGGGTGGGGGTGTATGAGGTTGAAGTTTCTTTGCCTTAGATTGAAGTGTCTGCTCTAAACAAGTTAGAACTCGCCTTAAAATAATCGATTATATTTTTTATAGGATATGTTTTAACAACATTGTTATAAGTTTATGTTTCACAAGTTTGGAAATGCCTTATATGATTTGAAGACACTATAATAAAGGTCAAGGAATGCAATATTCTTAAAAACGTTTTATCCTTGTAAGATAAGCAAGATGTGAAGGCTCTAGGTAAGAGACCTCTCAAGAGAGAGAAGGGGAAGTTGCTAGTTCTTCGACTTAAGAAAGTGAATAACCGCAGCGACAAGATAGATAAAATTGCTAAGACTTTTGGTCATGTTTTTCATCACTTATGTCTTGGAGGATGAACCTATATACATCAAAGATGCTCTATCTATACTCAGTACACCATTACGGCAAGAAGCTATATAGTAAAAATAGACTGGATTATGTAAAATCATACTTGGGAATTGGTTGAGCTCTAAAAGGTTGTAAAACCCAAGTATAACTTATTGGATACTTATTCACCATGGCGGACAACCTCCATTTGTGTGCTTATTTTATTGTCGCTTTGCATAATTTAGAAAACTCACCAAATGGATGTTAAAACTAAATTTTTAATGGTGAATTAGTAAAAGAAATATACATGGATCAACCGAAAAGTTTGCGAGATCTGGTAATGGGAAAAAGGTGTACAATAAAATGCTCATCCCATCAGACGGGCATAAACAATCTCCCAAGCAATCACATATTAAATTTGACAATATGATGTTGTCGGATGGGTCCAAAATCAATGAACGTGACAAATGTGTGTACATTAAAAATACATCGAGAGGCTTTGTCAAAGTATGCTTTTATGTGGACGACGTGTTGATCATGAAGTGATAGCTATGACATAATCGTTGAGATGAAAAGTTAACGTTGAGTCGTAATTTTTTGCATGAAAGACGTAGGATTAGCAGATGTGATTATGTGAATCAAGATCGAAAGGATGTTTGATGATATTATTTCGATACAATCTCACTATGTTGAGAAGTGCTACATAAATTTAATGCGATTGACTATCCACGTGTTAAAACGCCCATAAAACTCAATGTGCGTTTGAGTAAAAAATCGAAGGCAATCTGGTGGCTTTGTTGGAATACGCGAGGATCACGAGGACCATAATGTACATCATAAATTGACGCATCTCGATCTTTTTGTCTTGTGATGAACAAATTGAATAGGTTCACGAGAAATCCTAATGAAAGCATCGAGGGCATTTAGAAGCAGTAATAAGATACTTAAAGTACACCCTTTGGGTTTCATTACCACGAAGTTTTCCGGCGATTCGAGGAATGGTGGCGTTAATTGGATATCCTATAAGAAAGACCTATTTTTCATTAGTGGATACACATTCACTATTGGAGGTAGATATTGTTGTGGAGTTCATAATAGAATCAAAGTTCATAGCTTTGGATTCCACGGTGAAAACGGAAGGTTCCTTCTATAAACAAACGTTCAGTGCCTATGGTGATGGTACAATGTGATAGCCAAAGCTACCATTGGTGGAGCTTTTGGCGATATGTATAACGGAAGTCAAGAACCATTCATAATCGACATACTTCCGTTAGACATTTGATTTTAAAGGGTATAATATCAATTGACTACATTAAGTCTAAAGAAAATCTAGCGGATCCACTCATAAAAAGAGTTAAATTGAGATCAAATGAATAAGTTGCTAGAAGGATGGGTATAAAATGAGGAATGCTAATTTCTTACATTTTAACAGCTTGATTTGATGAGTTGAATTGCATGAAATTTGATAATGATGATTTAAGTTGGTTGTAATGATTGGAATTATGATTTGAGGTAATGATTGAAATTTTTTGACGATTACAAATTTCATGATGATGTAATGATTGAAATTTTATTTATTATATTGTATTAGTATATATCATAATTAATTAATTAAATATAAATATAGTTATTTTTACTTTTAATTAATTAAGGATCACAATTAGTTATTTTATTTAAAATATGTATTCGAGTAATATTAAGCACCAATTTAATACAGTCTTAATTAAAAAAAATACATGAAATCTAAATGTCTTTCCTGATCTAAGTTAATCAATTTTTTTATCTCAGGACCCTCCAGATCGTCAATATATATTAAGGTGTTTCTCAACTTCACGCATGAATATTGAACAAACCACGAAGAGTGCTAATTCGAAAATCATTTGGATCTCCATTAATCACGAATTTAATCGTAATTAAAAATAATAAAAAAATTATTAGATATATAGTCTTACAAAATAATAATAAGTGTAAAAATGAAAACGTGATTAAACCCCATCTTTTGCGAATATAGTTCACATGTGTTCCCAGACTTAAGGAACCATGGGGCGCTTTGTCCATTTTGTGTCAAGGTACTTGCAACATATACCGGACCACGTTATTTACATAGTATCTAAAGCGTCACGAAGTATAAGTGTCCAAGTAGTTATTTATATTAAGAACGATATTATTTATAAAAGTGATTAAATTTTACAAACCCCAATAACTTTGGACCATTTTGAATTGGTAAATGCATTATCCAGATTATGATATTGCTTTATATGTTTTCACTTTTTTATTTTAGTCCTCAAATGGGTCAACCCGTTAGGCTAACCAAATAAACATTTACGTGGCATTTAATTTTTATTTTCCTTTTTTTTGAATTCGCCACGTGTATTTTCTATTTTCATTATATATGTATTTTTAATCAATAATCTGAATCAATTTTACAGTGTGCATTAGGTTTTCGGATCGGGTCGGTCTAATCAAACGGGTTGGGTTTGTTTAATTTTTAAAAAAAAATACCCTGGTGGGTCGGGTTTAGTGTTATAACCAATTCAAATCGTAGGTACAACTCCTCCATACCCATCAATTTCACAACCTCCTATCTCAATTAATTGACAACTCATTGTTGACGCTTTTTAACTTCTCGAACAACAATTTTCGAGCCCAATCACTAATTCAAGTCCGAATCCGGATCCTTCTACTTCGTCATAGTCGTCCTTTCCAACACCATTATCTGGTCAGCTAATCGGAATCACCCATTTTCTTTTTCAGTTCCTCATTTCTTCCTCTTTTAGTGGCTCTTTGATTGATAAATCAACATGCTTAGCCCTAGATTTTGGAAAAACCAGTAAAATGGGTTGTTTAAGTACCTGGGTTTTGGCATCTGGGTCGCCATTAATATCTTGGGAAGGCTATTACAGTTTGTGGGGTTCAGTAATTTATTCAAATTTCTCGACAAATATTAACTGGAAAAATTTCTGCACAACCCAGTGGATGAAGTTTATGTTTTTTCCTCTGTATTGTACTCATGTTGTTCGAAATTGGTTTTGGAGATTGAATGGTGTGAATTTTTACATTCTTTTTTGAATCTATAATACAGGCGTCATGGATGGTCAGAGGTCCCGAATCTATTAAACGAGTAAAAGTCACAGGGAGGGTGAATGAGACACAAAACTTTGTGAGATCGGTGTGGATAAGCAAGTATGCCGATCGAGTCGCGATGTGAAGTAATTGATATCGACATCCGGCTTATCGACGGCTTTGAAAGTGTTGGGAAAATCATGGGTGCGGGATCTATTCGAGATGATTTTAATACATATTTAAATTAAACAATTAATTACTAACATGAATTAATCATAAATCAATTCAACATAATAATTAAACAAGCAATAAGCATCATGCAGATTAACGTAATCCACATAAATTCTAAGCATGCGGAATCTGGGAGTTATTTAGATTACATACCTCTTGGTAGAGACAACCTTTGAGGCGATGGATCAACCCAAAGAGCATTCTCAAATATGTCCCCAAGTCCACAACGAATGTCCGGTGGGAGGATTCATCAACGATTTTAACAAAGGAGAAAAATAAAATATTTTGCCTGCACTTTTTGGATTTTAATATTTCCAACACATGGAATTGCCCTCTCTCATTCAAGTTTTTTAAAAAACGGTTTATCGGCGTTTTAAAATTATTTGATATTTTTGTTTGACGATATTTTTTCCAAAAAAATCAACTTTTGTGTTATTTTTTTGAGATGAAAAATTCATCCCCTATTTATAATGGGAAATTAAAATTTTTAGGTCAATTGGGCATTGAGAAATTTCCTCGGCTTCTTTCTAAGAAACAATCTTGAATATATCCAATATATTCTATTTCCCAAAATATCTCCCAACAAAATCTTCTCCTCCTTATTGTTATGAAATTTTCAAAAATTTACTTAATAAATATCCAAGTGGGAGATTTTTGAATTTAATGAGATAATCTTGTATTCCAAGAATACTTATCTTCATTCCATAAAAAAAATTCAAAGAAAATCTTTTCTCCTCTTTATTTATTATTTTCGGAAAAAAATTGGAAAATTAGGTAATAATATTTTTCTCCTTTTCATTAATTGGACTTTATTTTGGGCTATTTTGAGGGCTTTTAGGAGAATTAAGATTGACCTCTCAATTGACTATGAAGTATAATATTGGCCCAAATATTATTCAAGTCCATTAATATTAATTTACTCAACTATAAAATTAATATTGAACTATCCATCTTAACCCATATTACGACTTTTACTATAATATGGCTACTAGGTCATTATTTCTCATGTTTAAGATTATCTTAGTCCATTAATTAATTAAGCCTTGAACAAGCTTTATATTAATTAATATCTTTATCCTTGAGTATATAAACTCAACATTATTATCCACATTAAAAATAAATTTTTTACTTGCAAGATTTGGTATGATAAAGATTCTGGAGCCCACTAAGGGACAAATAAATAAGAATGATGTCACCCATTCCATATTAAATGTCGGCGAATCGTCATGTAATTAATAATATTGCCCCAAGATATAAGGTATCGAATCATCATGACTCTCTTCCTCATCATAAGTCAAAGCAATAGTTATTGATTTCACACGATCCTATTTAAGGACGAGATTAAGAAATAACACACCAACGAGGTCTAATTTTGTATATTCAAGATCAAGAATTTATCCTCCTCAGAAGGGTCTTATTCAGTGCATCTAAACGCACTAGTATAATCTCTTGGTCAAGACAAGTCAATCGAGCCATGATGGTTTGTTCATTTCCATCTGGTTGTGAATTTGTACTTAGTTACGAGGAGTCATTAATTTGATCTTATGTGATATGGGTATCACCAAATTAACTACAACGTAATACGCATTTCAAACTTATTGAACGGATTTGCAATAAATATATAACATCTATTCATATTTAATGCAATGTTGATTAATATATTATTTCATGAAATAAATAAGAAAATCTAGTTTGGTTATACAAAGTAAAAGCATACTTTTAAAAGATAACCCAACAAAGCGATCGATTCACCGCCTATCGTACTTAACGCTTGTGAAGTGAAGATAAGTTAACCTGCGGCGAAAAACGAGTTTTACTCAAACCAGATTTGAAAGTAACTGCTTTAGATCGATGACAAAATTGCCAAATTGATCGATCAATTGCTTGCGCAACCGATCCGTTTCAGAAAGCATGCATGGAATATAAATCGGGTAGTATGCTAAGATATGTAAAACAAATAAATCACACAAGATTTTATAGTGGTTGGACCAACTCGCCCTCAGCCCACTCTTCCCTATCCAGGGGCACCTCTACTTAACTAATCCGGACTTAGTTTAATGTAGAGTCCAACACAATCAGAGATGTTTCAAAAGTTCTCACTCAACAATCCTGTAAATCGAAAACTAGAAACCCTAGTCCGAATCTTGCTTAAACAAACTTAACCTAACTTTGTGGGTTTGGGTATAAGATTTGTATGTTCCAACCGAATTTATCCTAGTATTTGAGTAAACTAAAAGCTAGAGGGTAAGAATTCTATGCTAAGAACTTTTATGGGATGAACACTTAGAATAAATCTTCAATTATGTTCTTCGTGGTGGAAATCTTGCTTTGAGCTTGAACTTGTATAATTTTCAGTGAGCCTTACTATGAAAGTTGATCCCATATTTATGTGCCTTGAAATCAAGAGCCGTTGGAGAAAATTGAATCTCACCATTTTAGGTAGCTTGCAGCTTGCTTGATTTGGCGTGCCGTAGGGGCCATGTCTTCTTCGTGTAATTTTGTCCTTTCTAGTCGTTTTGCCCCGACACGCCATATCCCGCAACGTCAGATCCGACATACACGGTTCAACCTCTTAGTGGCTAACAAGAACACTTATTCGGGCGCTTTGTAAAAGCCGCAGCAGCAAACATTCTTCCGGTCCGATAAACATGTATGCCTTGGATAAGTAGATATGCTTATCACTTTTCCGGACAGTTTGATCCTGGACAAGACACAACCGATCAAGAATTGAGTCTTCGATATGGTTGTATTAGCTTCAACCTATCGACTCACGATGTCATCATAGAATAGATCTTCCCATCTAAACCTATACATATTGAGTTCCCCCTCAATATGTGATCTAATCTAATTCATCTGTTGTTTAACATGTTCACCGGTTTCAATGACATCATCAACGACTAATGTGTTCGACTAATCCTATTATAATTATTTTGAACTTCCATAAAACTACAAATTTCCCAACAATGGCAACTTCCTGCTCACTCCTTTCAGGTTCGATTTTTTTTTCCCTTCGACTGATTGGTTTTAAATTTATGAATGTAGGTATTTTGTGGGCGGTTTTGATCTTGAAATGTGGATTATTATACTTGACTTTTGCTTGGGGGTTTGAAATCATGCTTACTTGTTTAGGATTGTTGTTAATTTCAATATTTTGTTTTTGTGATTATTGATGTATGTTTTAGTGGGTTTTTTTGGGCTGTAATTACCAAATTATGAACGATGCAAACCTCAGAGTACGGAAGGAAATTAAAGATGTTGGTGTTGGAAAGGACGTGGTCAATGACAAAGTAAAAGGATCTGGATTCGGGCTTGAAATTAGTGATTCGGGCCTGGAAATTGTTGTTCGGAGAAGAAGAAAGGGCCGGGCGCGGAGTTGTCGTATTTAATTGGAGATAGGAGGCTCAGGAAATTGATGGGGATGGAGGAGTTGTACATTTATTTGGTCGGTTATAACCCTAAACCCGACCCACCGAGTAATTAAATAAAATAATAATTTGACCTAAACCCTAATTCCATTTGATTTAATTTTAATCTTAAAACCGAACGACCCAAAATTGATTCAGATTATTGATTAAAATAAATATATAATGAAAATAAAGAAATACACACGGCGGGCTAAAATAAAGGTGAATGGAAAATTAAATGTCGCAGAAGGCTTCATCAATGATTCTAACCGTGTTGACCAATTTTGAGGACTAAAATAAAGAAAATGGAAACATACGGGTAATATTATAATCTGGTATATGCAGGACCAATTTCAAAATGGTCCAAAGTTATTGGGCTAAAAAAATTTAATCCTTTAAAAAATTTCAAACGTGATATTATTTATAAAAATTAGATTTCTCCCCAAAGATCTTTTTGTCCAACCACAACAATGTTGGGGTCTTTCCTAGTTATAGCTAGTGTTGACATTTCCCACGTTTTTTTTTTTGCACTCATCTTTTAATAAGATATACAAATAGTTTAGTTTTTTATCAAGGATGAAGTCAAAAATCAGAGGTAGACGGATATGGGACCCATTTAAGCACCTAAGCCGCCTAGGCGAGGACTAGTTGGTTGGGTCTTCTTTTTTTTTTTTCATCTAAATGAGTTTTATTTACTACTTATCGATATATTATAACAAAATTACACTTCAAAAATTAATTAACAAATTCATTATACAAATAACTTAAATCTAAATAATAATTAAAAACACATTTTCTTATATATATTATCCATTAAAGGGTAGAAGAAAAGTAATTTAACATAAAAAAAAACTAAAACAAAATTGTGTTTTGGAATTTTAGTGTAGTGTAAATTATAAATTTTTGTCTTATCATCAATTTATTCAGGAAACAAAGTCTCTCACTATCAAATAATATCTTAGTGGTTGACTTTGACTCCTGACTTTAGCTTGCCTAGCCTCGATTTCTACGCCTAGGCGATGCCTAGGCAAAATTAGCCGGCCAACGGCTAATTTAACGTCTGAGGAGCCGCCTAAAGTGGGACTAATCGGGACTTTTACATCAACGGTTTTATAGATGCAAGGTAAGTAAGTAATATATTATTATGATTTTTATATAAATTTTATTTTTTAAAATTACTAAAAGAAGAAGAGAAATAATATTGATTTTTCGTTTTTTAATATTACATATTGATTTTAAAATTTTCTAAAACATAACAGAGATTAAAATATGTCAAAAAAAGAAAGTTTCAATGATTTTCATTTTTATATTATATATTCATGCAAGATAAAAAAAAAAATTAATTTGTAAAAACATATATTATTCAACAAGAGATAAAACTTGCAATCTTAATTCATCTAGAGCAATTATAAATTAAATAATCCATCAAATATTTAAAAATAAATTAAATGTCACCAGGTTCTTGGTCAAGTTTTGGTTTTTTGTTGTCGGTATCCGAGGTAGAACCACCAACCAAACCTATTTCTTAGGTAAATTGTTGTGAGGGTAACTTTTTTGTCGCCCCCACCAAGCTCAAGACAGCAATTGGTGCGCATTAGCATGTTGGGCAATTCTTTCAATATCAAGTCAACATAATGGAATGGCCGCATCCTCATTAACTCAATGACACAATGAGAGTGTGTCTTGCCTCATGGGTTGCAACTTATGTTGCGTTGCACCATGCATGGTTGACATACACATCGCTATCGTTGTGTGTTGGGTTGTGCACCCCGGATGTGTGATGTTAGCATACCATGTAACATAACGATGCCGTGGTCTCTTGTAATTAGAACGCGACAAAGGTCCCAAGTATTATTAATTTGCCCATCTCATTTCAAAGATACCAAAGACCCATACATCTTCTTGTAGGACTTTGCCGATACACCCAAATTTAAAAGTTTTAGATCTAACTCGATCGATGCCGGGGATATTCACGAACTCACAAATTGCCTTGCAACCTTTTAGGCATATAACCTTTAGCGAGTCCGAATTTCACGCAACTGTTGAATAATGATGCGGCGGGAATCATAGACGGGATCGTCAGATGGAGTCCAAATGACCTATAATGTATGAATTATAAGACATTTTATTACATAAATTATAAATGACTTATTTATTAAGATGTATTGAGAATGAGAAGGAGAAACATACATGATCTCATGAGTAATTATCCAATTATTTTTGATAATATTTAAGATCATCTTCCTTATCTCTCGAAGCGAATCGATAATGACAGTTTTCCATCACAATACTCGTGGGATATGAAGGTCATAATTAGTAGCATGGTTACGAAAGGCAACGCTTTAATGAAGTACTAGGAAATCCAACACCGAAAAATTGTAATGAGTTCGCCATTACTATATTTAACAATATATTAATAAATTGAGATTGAAATATCATTGAAAATATTATCTAAAATGGATTTTTTACCTCACTTAATGTTAAGCGGTGAAAACAAAGGATGAATTAACCTCACATCCGAACGCTGGGAGAAAAAAAACAGAGAGGGACAATATCATCGAGATCACCTAAAAATCAGTTAGGTATTTGTTGGTGATAGAAATCTTGGGTTTTATCGACCAAATAAGTATAGTCCTCATCCGAAAAATTAAAATAGGTAACCCCGAACAATAGAGTCATTGGTAGGACCATGTCCGAGTTTTTGGGTGTAAATATCATTGTTTACTTTATTTATGTTATTTTCGTGCTCAATTTGATAGGAATTTAAAAATTTTTATTGCACTAATTTCACTCAATTTGGTCTAAATATGGAGAAAGGTTATATTCACTTATTCGTAGGAAAGTGGGTTTGAAAAACAATTCAAGGATGAATTAAAAACTGTTTTGATCTAGAAGAGTTTTGGGAGAAAGGGAAGAACCACGTGAAGCCCTTTAAAAGATGCAAGTAAATAAAAAAAAAGAATTAACTCCAAATTTTTGTCGTTTATTTGGAAATTTATAATACGAAACAAAAGTGATACTCATCCTCTTGAAAATAAGCACTCAGGCCTGTTCTCGAAAATTAAAATAGCAGCCCACGAAGCCTTAAAAATTGAGCGCCCCAATTGAGTTTTAAAGTGGAGGTGCCTGCTTTGTTCTACTAATCTATCCAATACGGCAACATTTGACTTGGAGAATAGGAAATGCAAGCAGCAGCTATTTCAATTGGAAAAGGAAGCAAGCAGCAAGACCATTTTTGGAAATTAAATCAATGGCCCGCAACATTTGTCTAAAGAGCTGGACTCTACTTTTAATGGGCCAATTATTAAATAAATTGTGCTGCTTTCCATTAAATTTTGGGGGCCCAAATTCGTGAAGAAAGAAAAGAAAAAGAGGGCAGGAGCAGCAAGAGTTGTTTAGCACTTTTGAACATCTATGAAAAGCGCGACAAATTCTTTAGAGGGAGTAACAGAAAGAAAATAGAAAAGAGGTCAGTAGCATTTTAATTCCACCAGTAACCAGTAGCAAAATAGAATTTCAGCAGTAGGAAAGTAGCAGTAGGAAATTTTATGAAAAAGGGTTTTAGATAAGGTTTTGGAATTTTCTCAACTCCACACACACACACAAATACCAATAGTAGATTTTATTGCTTTTAATAAATATTTTTTTTTTGGATTTCAAGAGCTAGACAAAGATTCAAAGAGGATTTGTTAGTTTTATTGTGCTTTGTCTTTATAATTTCATCCAAGAGGTGATTCTTTTTTTATTGCAATATACTGACAATTTTTAGCATGAGTTCCTTGAATTCTTATTTTTTAGCCATGAGTTTTGCCTTTGTGCACCATGGGCTAAGGTTTTTAGTGTTTGGGTGTTTGGAACCGTGATGATGATCGGTTAATTCTTTGATTATAGTTGTTTATCTCTATTGATGGTGATCCTTTTTAATTAAAATTCTTACATTAAATTTGGTTGGGTTTCTTTATTAAACTTCATGTTTTCTCTTTAGTTTATCATGACGAGGTTGGGTTGACGGGATTAGCGTATGAGTATTAGTTTAATTCAAGGATTTGACTTAATTATGCTCTATTACCAAATGAGTTGGATGGAAACATGCTAAGCACTACAATTTACGTTCACACTTTAGTTAATGCCTAGAGTGGAAAGTGAAAAGCACATAGAGAATTAAACTTAGTATACAAGTGGGAAAAAATGTGGGAGACGTAGTAGTTAGATAATTAGAGGACCATATTTGTGCAATTACCCGGGTTAGAAAGGGAGATCCTCCTCCCGATCCTGGGATTTAAAATGATATTAGGACTCTAGGCTTATCGAGTCTACGGAATGGTAAATGTGAAGTTGATCGCTCTTATGGATAACCTAAAAGAGGTAAACACCATAATTAATCTTTTGAAAATCGTCTCACAAGGAAAAACACTTTAACACCACTCACTCACTTGGAACAAAATCATGTTCTTCTTTACTTGTTGAATTGTCTAGTTGCTATTTAATTGTTTAGTTGTTAATTTAGTTTTAAATCAATTTAGTTTAGTTGCCGTTTTTATATTCTCAAGGAGGGTGGAATTAGGTTCCTCTCCTAGTCCCCATTTTTTTTTTTTAATGCATGGTCATTGAACTCGATGTTGCCAGTGACAAAGCGACCATTTATGTTCGCTTTTCTACATAAAAAATAAATTTTAATTATTAGTAAAATAAATAATTATAAAAAAATTTATTGAATTATTAAAAAATTAATTTTATTTTCAATTTACCAAGGATTGCATGAAGCGTGTGGGAGTGTGATAAATCATCTCCAAAAGGCATATGAAAACGTGTTCATCTCGGGTTGCCACCGATTCGACGAACGTCAGTATTTAGGGGCATGTTATGATTTTGAAACATGTAATCCCCCATATTAGCCAATCGAGATTTTCTAATGAGGAAATAAGCACGGTCGGCTTGATCAAAATCATTCAACTTCCATCTCTGAAGACTTCTCGTTCGACGGTGGCCAATGAGAAGGCTATCAAACGACTACATAAATTTTACATAAAATAAACACGTTAATTTATATATCATAACCTTTTGAAATAATAATTAAAATAAATTATATTTTACTTACTTAATCGTCCCATATTTTTTCGGCCACGCGTGCTTTGAAACCTTTCAACACGGTGGATCGATGGGTGTCCTCTAGGCATGGGCTTCACTGCCGTCAACCAATCACTCTATTGTGAACGATTATGCGAGGACGGATGAGACTTGTGTTATGGCGAACATCTTCAGATTCAACCTTATTTTCCATTGATGTATCTGGTAGCGAATGAGTGTATTGATTGGACGTAGATGGGCCGGGTTAGGATTGATGAGATGTAGATCGCTCGGTGTGGGATTGATGAAATGTAGATGGGCTCGGGTGAACGTGGGAGGACATGAAAAATTTTGTTGATGGTGAAAAATCGGGGAGTGAATAGGGAAATTCTGAAAAGGATTAAAATCACCAGGTGTACTATACAAACTATCAAGAATCGTTTATCTTTTGCTAAATCATGAGGTTGTTGTGCGGGGGTGTTTAGATCGGCCGAGGTATTATCGAATGGATTATAATTTAAAATTCATCTGCGAGACCAAGCAGGGGGTAGTGATATATCTTCTTGTGTAGTTGCTTGTATATTTCGGTTTTACGCCCACGGTGCACGTTGAGGTACTCGAACACGGTCGCTCATTAAAATATTGCATACTCAGTTAATTCTTGATGGATAATCGGGTATCATAGTGAACTAAAAAAAAAAAATTGAAGTTAGATATATGTGATTTAATATTTTATGTTGTTTAATATTTTAAATTTATGTGTTTTAATATTTTATCTTGTTTAATATTTTAAATATATGTGTTTTAATATTTAAATTTGTTTAGTCACATGAATTTAGGTACCACTTTTTGAATGGCGAATGATAATGTGAACTCCAAGATATTGTTTTGAGGGACTAATTACATTATTGCGGCGTGGCTTGAAGATCATGAAAAAGATAATTTTAGGGAAGTATATCGATCTTCAAATTTCTATTTAAAACCTGACGAGCTTAAGTGTAATCGTATAATCTTTTTACTTTTCATATTAGCTATTACATTTAATTTTCCGATGAAACCATCGCTATTACATTATTATCATAACTAAAAGTATTGGATCGATGTATTGAGTCAGAAGTTATAAATTAGGCCGATACATCTTTGAATCCAATTATTTGAATATATGTGCTTTAATTATTAATGTAAGTGTTGAACAAGAGCATCACGCGGGGTGAAAAAAAATCGGGCCGCTGCCTTCAACTCTTTGACACTCTCTTCTTAGCTTCACCGGTCATGGACCGTCTGCGAGATAAAAAACAATCGAGGTTTAGCGCCACAAGACAAGGATCGATATGTTAGAAATGAATTTTTCATGAACTAGTCGCGTAAAATCACATTAAAAAGGCGTTCAACCTCATTCTCGCTAAATGGATAAAGATTTAGGTCAAAAAGATGCGGGCATTTTTTAGGAAAACACATGGTCTTAGTGTCATTCTGAACTTTCCATGTACATATCAAACCACTCTAATCCCTATATTTATATTTATTTCGTGATTGGAAAACATTGAATATATATTTTTTCAGATACCTACCACCTTCCAATGATGACGGTGGTGGTAAGACGAGGAGAAAATTATTCGATGATGATTGGGAAAGATATTCTTCCACCTCCTGAGGTTGAAAAACAAGAGGTCAAAAACGTAAGTTCTGGAAGAGGTCGTGAACCTTCATTTTTGAGAGAGTGGTGAAAGGTATGGGACTAAAGAATTTAATAAACAAAAGGGTAAGTGGAGAGTATGAAACTAATGTGCACTGTGATATTCCACTGTAAGGTCATCAGAGACATAAGACATCGTAAGGATGTAACGATGAGTTTTTTAAGGGACTCAGAAGAGCTTTTCCCAAAGGTTAGGGACATACCGACAAAAATTCCCCAAAAATTCAACTTCAAAGCCCCCGAGGTCCTCAAAGATCCGGTGTCCCACCCAAAGAGTAAAGACTAGCAAAATTAGATTCCATTTTTGGACAAATATTAACTATCCGATACCATTTTCAAACTCAAGTGGAGGGCGATTTCCTCCCTATATTAGAAGTTATATTCATTCCTACAATTATATTCATTCCTACAATGTTGTACTTGGGGATGGGAACTGCGAAGATAGAGTTGTTGCACTTCAAGAATCAACAAGAAGAGGACGAATGGTCTACGAATGCAAATGGATATTTTAAATGATCTGCCAAGAAGAAACGATTTATCTGATTTACGTTGTAGGTGGTCTTATAACCATGTCATCCTTTAGCGGATTCAATTTATCACCGAGGGTTTTGCCCCACGAGACCAAATTTTTCATTACCTAAATGTGGATACCGGTCATAAACCACATATAATGTTATCGTAATGTTATTAAGTGACATTGGCGGACATTTATGTCTTCGCAACAATAGATGTCTATCGAGGACGTCCAGGCCTTTGAAAGTGGTCTTAGGGAAGCGTGCACAACAATAGTCATTGGATGTTGGTAAGAAAAACTATATGATGTTATTTTATTATTATTTTATTTATATATTTTATTTAATTATAACTATAATTTTTTTGTAATTTAGGTTGTAAAAATGACAATGGGGATCATCCGGTCTGGATAATATCTCAGATAGGGCTATAGCAAACATGGCCCATCTACAAATGGTTTAGATTTAGAATTTTCACAGGATAAAACATTACATGACGAGGATGCATGGGACGTACAACTAAATATAGGCAAGAAAAAACAAGAATAAAAAATAATACTCCTCCCGTCCCAATCATAATGACATTTTCTTTGTTCATAAGGATTTAGTGGAATAATGATAAAGTGATAAAGTGGTGGGGTAGGAAGAATTGTTTATTAGTATTTTATATGATAAAGTGATAAAGTGATGAGCAATTGGGGGTAAAAAGTGTTGTTTATTAATATTTTATGTGATAAAGTGATAAAGTTATAAAATGTGTAAGTAACTTTACCATTATGATTGGGACAAAAATATGAGGTACTTTACCATTATGATTGGGACGGAGGGAGTATACCTTTTTTTAATATTTAATTAAAGTTTTTTCTAAAGAAGACGTCATGATCCATCCTCCGATGGAAATTATGTAACGGGTATATTTTTTTTTCATGTTTAAATTGAAATGGATATAAAATTTGTTTTGCTATTATAAATCAGTATATTTGCACTTCTTCAATTAATAAACTTATATTGTTGATAACCAAATAACTAATACTTTTCAATTAATGAACTAATATTGTTGATAACAAAAAAATTAATACTTTTAAATTAATGAACTAATATTTTATAACCAAATAACTAATACTTTTTCAATTAATGAACTAATATTGTTGATAACCAAAGTACTAATACTTTTAAATTAATGAACTAATACTTTATAACCAAATAACTAATACTTTTCAATTAATGAACTAATATTGTTGATAACTAAAGAACTAATACTTTTAAATTAATGAACTAATACTTTATAATCAAATAACTGATACTTTTCAATTAATGAACTAATATTATTGATAACCAAAGAACTAATACTTTTCAATTAATGAACTAATACTTTTCAATTAATGAACTAATATTGTTGATAACCAAATAACTAATACTTTTCAATTAATGAACTAATACGTTATAAACAAATAACTAATACTTTTCAATTAATTAACTTAGATTGTTGATAACCAAATAACTAATATTTCTCAATTAATGAACTAATACTTTATAACCAAATAACTAATACTTTTCAATTAATAAACTTATATTGTTGATAATCAAATAACTAATACTTTTCAATTAATGAACTAATACTTTATAACCAAACAACTATAATGTTGGAATATAGAGGCACGTATAACATGAGTAGGGTGATTTAGGAATATTGGCGTTGACAATAATAGATAAAGTATTGTATTCACTAATTGCACCGTGCAACTCAAATGTATATTTAAAAGACGTTAGTTATTTTCTCTTTGAAGAGTATTAATTGTTTCTTTGAAAAGTATTAGTTATGTACAATTGCATTGTACAAATTGTGTATAAAAGACTCACCTATAATAATATATTTAGATTATTTTACCCTTTTATATATTCTTTATGTCTCATACTCGATTACCCATTTACTATCTGTAGGGGTTTAGTATGCTTAGGGTTTAACTAAAAAATGTGAATTAGTGTGTGTAAAGTAATGACGTTATATGTAAATAGACTAGGTAGAGAGGATATAGTTATAAAAATAATGTTGTTTTATTACTCCCTTCGTCCTCTTATTTTAACATTTGTTAAAAAGGTTCGTCTAAAACTTAATTGAACATTTCTATATATAGCAATAAAATAACTTTTTTCCTTTTATTTATCCCTCAAACATCTCAATATTACACTCTATGTCATTACTTTTTCAACACTAAATCAACTTTATCTCATTTAATTTACACAAATGTCATTAATTTATAATTTAACCTCCATTCCAAATCAATTTTATCCATTTTAATAATAATAAACAACTCCTGCATTAAAACTCGTGCAAATAGTAAATGTTTAAATAAGAGAGGGATGAAGGGAGTACCATTTATGGAAATAACTATTGAGCATGTGATGAAGTGGAATAGTTCAATTGGTTAGAGCACCACTACACACATCTTAGTGAGGTCATGGGTTCGAGTCATCATTTACTCGATCCAAAAAAAAAATCCTACATTAAAACTCATGCAAATAGTAAATGTTCAAATAAGAGAGGGGATGGGATGAGTACCATTTATGGAAATAACAATTAAGTATGTGATGAACCTTTTTTGCCAATGGGTAATAAATTATGGGACAGAGGGAGTATATTTTATTACTTAAAAACAATTTTTTTATCTACACTAACGTACCCACTTTTAAAATCACTTATTAAAAATGACTGGCTCTTTGTCCAATGTTTTTCTCTCTTTAACTATTAATTTTTTATTAAAAATTTGTGAATTTTGAAGTATATTTTAGGAATATAAGTACCAAGAAGTGATGTGTTGCATTTATATCAAGGAAATATTTCTTGAATATATTAAATGAGTGTTGTTTACTTAAAAAGTAGACTTGCACTACTCCAATGGATTAAAAATAAACATTTATCACAAAAAACTCCCCATTATTGAAATATCCATCTCTTTATAGAAGAGTTGTTGATAAGTTGTTATATTTGACAATAACTGTGTCCGATTTATCTTATCCTATACAAACTTTAACTCAATTTATGAGTAAATCAACAGAGACTCATATTTTTGCAGTTCAGGTTATCAAGCTACTTAAAAACTAATTCGAGACGAAGCTACGAAGTTTGATTTCAGGTGACAAAGTTCTTCAGATTTTGATTGAGTACGTTGTGAGACGAAAGGGCAAGTAATAGTGGATACATAGTATACTTCCCTTGGAGTTAATACTATGGAAGTCAAAGAAACGAGATATAATGAACTGTTCATCACCTGAAGCTGAATACATAAACATATACAACATGTGAGATTCAATGGATATTATATGTTCCCAAATATATAAAAGTTCATCATCTCTAAGCTGCTACAGTTTATACAGTCAACAAATTTGCATATTGTATTGCACACATCCCATTACATGCAAATACAAAACATATTTAGATTGATTATCATTTTACGTGGGAAATTTTTTAGCAAAAGCATTATCAACCTTATTCAAATCCCAACTGTGAAAATTTTAGCTGATATGTTTATAAAACCACTTTGAAATCTAAAGTATATATAAAAGGAATGTTAGTTTGAATAGTGAACCATTATTTTATTTCATTGTATTCCTCATAATCTTCTGAGATGATTCAACCTTCATAAATCATTCATTTCGATTGTGAAGTGATTCAGTATATTGATTCTTGTTTTCTCAATAAGTTTTTGGAGAGGTTGTGTTGACACTCCATTGAATAATGGTGGAAGTTCGTTTAGGCACTATCTGCAACACCAATTATTAAGGTGGTAGAAGCAAGATTTTTGTTCAGCTTAAGGGTAAACTTGAAAAATAAGTTTAAAAAAAGACATATATAAAACAAAAGGTAACATATGATTAATTATAATTGACCACGTCCATTTTGTAATACTTTAATAACTATGAATGATAGTTTCACTGAATACTTGATTTTCTTTAACACTTTTTAGATGATTTTCTAATAAAAACTCAACTACCACACACACCTATATATATATATATATATATATTTACATCTTGAATGGACAGTGGAGCTACTTTAATTTAATAGTTGAGAATGTTTTCTAGAAAATTTTACAATTCTCTGCACAAGTGAAATATTTAATGATCATGGAAAGAATAGTTAAGAAAATTGTGCAGAATTTCAATTTTACAATTTCATAGGGAAACTGAAATAAAAAGTTTCACTGAAAAACTATCAAGTCTACACTAGGAGAGAAATATGTGAGAATCATGAGGCATTTCGAAAATTGGATACATAGTGTGAGTTGCGTGAGGTATTAAGTTTGCTTTTATTTTAAAGAGAAGAAATAAAAAAGGGTATATATGGTACTTTAAAAAGAAAAATCAACCAAGGCACTTGCTCTGTCATGCTTTAAAGTATGTCCGCCATGCATGCAATGACACATTACTGAAAGTGTGGGTGCGTGTATTTTTATAGTATTGTTGAAAATGTTATACATCATGTAAAACAATATATGACAACGGGAGTATTAAAAAGCAAAGGTGCAAAAGGATTTCAAAATTGTGTATAGTCTGAAATTTAGACTATACGAACATCATGGTTAAAAACATTACTATAACAAGTAGTGAGATATACAAGAACCTCTTATAAGATCTTAAAATGTGTAGTGAAAAATCACACACCAAAAACAATATATTCAATCAAGTAACTTGTGATCTTATTCAACCTAAAAATTGATCTAATAAGATAAACACAGTACTGATGGAAAATGTTGGGATACACTCGACCAGTACAAATAGAATAACATCGATCCTCACACTCCACTCACGGTTATGTCTCGGATGCTACTCTCTAAAGTTTGGAGTAGAGCAAATGGTATTTCACTTTTCCTCAAACTTGTATCTCGATCAATGCAGAGTATTTATAGACTTGAAGATCAACTGCATTGTCCTATCCACTAGGCTTGGATAGCTTTGAAACTCTCCTCCACTATCTCCATGATCTTGGTGTAACCACCCATAATTTTTCTATTCTCACTCATTCGCAATGCAACCGACAATAAAACCGAATTGTCATCAACCTACAATATAGGAAACATAGGAAAAAATATCTATTAAAAAAATCCGTGTTAGGAGAAAATGACAATTTATGATGTTATGCGAGAATATTGTCAACATTTGGAACAATATCCGTGCAACATCAACAAGTACTTTTTTTATAGGAAAAAAGGACATTAATGCTCTGTCTGTTTTACTAACCATAGGGTTTCTTGGTAGAATACACTTAGTTTTGGCCAAGGCTCAAGCACCTTCAATCTGCATCATTCATTGAGTGTGGAAAGTGGATGAAGAATTTTTTTCACTGACAATTGGTTGAGGTTTCTTTTGCTACTGCTAGGGTTTATGAAGAAAAAATTGTGAGTATAAATCCAGTGGGTGTAGCCGAATGGGAGATGAATTGCTAGCTACTGAAAAAAAGTCTCCAATTTAAAAAAAGTAATGGATGAGAATTTTGACGAGGGACAAGGTTTGTTCGGCATTGGTTTTATCCTTTGGGATTCTTTCGGTAAATATACCCTAAGAAATTTCACTTCGGTTGGGGCTAAGTTTGATTTCAAACGTTGTGATACGAGCTACGTAAAGTGCGCTTTCATAGTGTCACGAGGGAGGATTCAAATAAGGCATGGTATTTTCGAATCTATTATTGATCATGAAAGCAGTTATGAGGCAATAGGATTATTTGGATTCGAACAGGCATTATCATTAAAGATATTCAGCGTATGCGGAAGGCGAGTAAATTTCTAAGGGTATATTTGTTTCAGGCTGCAAGGTGATTGAGAAAATCCTGATTGAAAAATCCATGAATATTTAAAAGGTGGGTTTGATTTTTGTGTATTATTTTGTTGAAGATGTAGTAGGGTGGCATTGAGAAAAAGAATGGTGAAAAAATAAGTGATAATGAGATTATTATATTGTGAAGAATAATATTTGTATTAGAGTATCTTCCTGTGAAATATTGCACACTATGAATATGTTTAATACATCATAAATTAGGCAACTTAATTAAAAAAAAAAAATCGTGGGGGGGAGGGGTCGGTCGGATCGAGCCACCAGGTCGGGTAGGCGGTCGAAATTTGTAGGCTTGAGGTTAGGCGGATTTTTGAGGTGCTTATATATTTATAGAAGAATATTTTATTAAATTTGTATTGTAGCTTAATGGTTTAAATCTATTGTTAATGTATTTGGTTGCGAGTTCAATTCTTATTGAAAGATATAATTTTTAAGTATTTTTTATTTTTGTCAAGTTTTTTGTGTGTTATTACATCTATGTATTACTTAATACATGAAAAAAATAATCTTATATAAGCGAAATGTAATACTATATGAAAAAGGTGTGATACTATAGAAACGAAATGTAATACTACATGAAAAAAGTGTGATACTTATAGAAATAAAATATATTACTAAGTGAAATAAAAATTACATTATTATTTTTAAAAATAAATAAATTATCATTCTCCATGTATTACTGAATGGATAAGTAAATGTTACTACATTGTTATACTAAAAAAAACTTGGGGCAATAACACTCTACTACAATTGAAAATGAAAAATAGCAATCAACTACAAACAACTGTTTCGAGGCATATGCAAAGCCCAATTTACCCCCTCTTTCCACCTACTAAAGCAATTTTGATTAGAAAAAAGCAACTTTGATTGGACTGCAGTGCAAAAAACCTGCAGTATCGGGCGGTATATTTGCAGATTTTTTTGTAGTTGATTTGTTTAATTTGTCAATATTTTTGCCCTTATTCTTTATTTTATTTTTATCATTATTTTTTCTCATATAATATGTTATCTCTATTTTAATTGAAGAAAAATGATTCTTATTATTTTAATAATTAATAAAATATTTTTATTAGAATTTTATTATTTGCTGACTAGATCTCTGGAAAATAATTTGATTACATAATTACTGTATACACACATAAAATTATTTCATTAAATAAAATATTACACAATCACTAAACAAATATTGCATACACGCATAAAAAAAAAATTGTATGTACACATGAACTTACACCTTCACATTGCATATTAAATAAAAACATTATATACACTACAAAACTTTGCATACATGCATAAAAAATTGCAAATACACGCATAAAAAATTACAGATACACATAACATTGCAGACACATGTAAACTTTACATACACACAATCAGTTTGCGTCTATGGCTACGCATTGTATAATTACCAAAATTCCATCACATAAAACAAAATTTTAAAAATCCAAATTAAATATCCAAATTTAGGTTTTCTGAAAACCTAAAATAACCATACTAGTACAGTACTGGACCATCACAATAAACTAAATTTTCTTAAATTTACAACTGGGAATAGGAAGAAGAATTTGGAATTTGAGATACATGTATGATCAAGTTATTCCAAGAAACTGAAATTAAAAAATTACAAGATTTAATGGCATTCAAAATATACATTACATATGTGACTCACAAGTTGTCAATCCCAAACATCCTTCCAAAAAAAATCATATCTGGACTCACAAGTTGTCAATCCTCCATTCATTCTTCAAACAAACCATTCTTCATAACAAAAATTTGGGATGGTGTTTATTCAACCATAGCCATACAAGTAACAGAAATACTCAAAGCATTCAGCACAAAACCCAGAACCAAACGTACTAGCTCATAAAGGATGTAACAAAAGCACAACCATTAGTGCAGGAACAAAAAATGAGTGATCAAACTACACTAAAATAACAAATACCAATAACTTACCTGCATAATTAATGCAGCAAATTCGCAAAACCCTTATTTAAATTAGTGTTTGCATTAACAAGATTGGGGTTGTGCGGACAAACTGTTGCAAAAAAAAAATAAAAAATCCTCCATTCAGATCTGCATCGCCGCCACCACCTCGGCCTCCGCCATCCCCGCCGCCACCAGATCCCTAGATCCACCTCCACCTCCGCCACCAGATCCCTAGGTCCGTCTCCACCTCCGACATCACCTCTGCCACAATGATGTCTCTGTCTAAAATACACCATCACCGCCTCCGTCCTAACACCACCTCCACCTCCGTCCAAACACCATCCCCCGCCGCCGCCATCCACAACGACATACCCCCGAAAATATAAATCAATAGATTACAAAAAATACAACTGCAAAAATCTTACATTTTTTTAATTAAAAATCATCACATATAGAACCCAAAAAATACTATCATCGGCGGCAGATCAATACAGATCCGCCGCCACAGTCGCCGCCACTCAAAATGAACCATCACTACCCCCACTAAAACATTGTCTATCATCCTCTACGGACATGAGCGGCGAACGAGCCTTGCCTGAGAAAATCTAACCACCAGTGTTTGTAGAGAGAGATAGAGCGGATTGGAGAGAGAGACAAAAGGGAGAGAGATAGAATGATTGTTTGAGCTATTTGAAAGAGAAATTAGATCTAAGGATTGGAGAGAGAGAATGACAATTATTACTAAAATATAAAATAATTCCAAAAATTCCAATCTTACCGTGAAAGGCTAAAATAGGTGGTTAACCACATAAAATCTGTATTTAATCGCTATTTAAAAGGTGTTTTGTAGCTATAAGCTAGTGGGTTTTTTTTTTGTATCTACCAATTACCCCACAATTAACACATTGTTGTTCATATGATAACACATGAGTATTCACATAGTATTACGAAATGTATGTATATAGTGTGTCATATTACTAGAAAAATATGTGTTACTACATGAACAAAAAGGTGTTACCCTATGAAAAAAAACGTGTTACCACATGAACAAAAACCAGTACAAATGCGAATTTCAGTCCAAAATTACAGATTAAAATAACAACATGAGAAGATTGCAGAAGGATCTGAAAAACTGCGTTAGAAAATCGAAAGGAAAAAGAACTGATGGCCCTGTAAATTTACAAGGATGGGAAAATTGGAAAAAACGAGAAGAATATAGAAAAATCTAAATAAGGAAGAGAAAAAAGAAAAAGAGAAATAGAGAAGAGAAGTGAAATAAAAACCTAGAGAAGCGCCGACATGAAAATCAACTGAGATCTGAGATATGCTCCTGTTGCGACGCGAGGAAGAAGTAAGACAAAATTCTCTTAGCGGGCCTGACCCGCAAAAAAAAGAAGGCAGGGATTCAGGCTAAATTGCAAATAAATTAAGTATGTAATATTGCATATAAATTTTTGTCTTTGTATTATAGGCAAAATAAAGGGTATGGGAGATAAATAAGAGAATGTAAGTATTGCAGCCTGCAGGTTAGGATTTTGATGGATTTTAAAATCTAGTTTGCATAACCTTCCAAACAAACATACTTTATTCTGAAAAATCCTCAAGTTGGATCTACCAAGTTTGAACCAAACATACCCTAAAAATTGTAGAGCATAAGTTAAGGAAGGCAAATTTTGTGGCAGATAAATTGCTAATAATATCATATGTTTTAAAAATAATGTTTCACTCTGTGTTTTATAATCTAAATTAATGATACGTAGAATGGACAAAAATATTTAACGAACCACTATAATTCTGAGTTCATATGTTAAAAATCGAGAAAGTTGAATAATCTTGGAACATGAAAAAAAATGACAGAGGAATTGATTTGGTGGCCAACTTTTCTTTGAGGCACACTTGCATTAGACGATCTCACGGTGAGACGTATAACAAGGCGTTGATGACTTTAACACTTTGAAAAAAAATTGGTGTGATTTATCTTTAAACAGATCATCTCAAATATTTAAACCTTTTCATATGAGTTTTTGTCATTTTCTTTTCGTTCTCTCCATCTTTTATTTGAATTGAGGAATGTTTCCCGTTTTGACCAGCAAAACTTGCTAGGTGATGTAATTTAATAATGCTTTTGGTCTATTATCTCTTCAAAGAAAAAAGAATCAAAATGATATCCCGCTTGATATTTTCTTTCTAATTATTTATCATAAAATTATTTTCCAACCAATACTTTTGAATCATTTTAGTAACCAATCTTTTTATTCTTTAGTAAACTGACATCTCATCCCTGTATTTGATCGTTTGTTATCCAAGGTGAAATGCTACTTATGACATGTTCAAAGCAGGAGACAATTTTTAATTACCGATACATTTAGATAAAAGTCTTGTATTCCTAGGAGGACACGCATGACATTCATAAAGACATTTTAAAAACATACAACTTGTTATATTAAAATGTGCAATTTGTTTACATTGAAACGTATAACTATTAATATGAAAAAATAGTTACACAGTTCAATATAAATAAATTGCATGTTTCAAAAATACACTATAAATGCATGGTGAACCTGAATATACACGAGACCCACTCATACATTTATTACATAATTTAAAGATTAACAGCAACCGATATTTTTGTACACCAATACATAAAAGCAGGGGAAAACCATAGCACTACAAAGCAAACAATCAAATGACAGCAAATGAAAAGCAGTTGGGAGAATTAAATGACCCAAATTAAACATCAACAAAAAGGAAAATCTGGGGGCACATTTGCTGCACATCTCTTGCCTAAATTCAACCCTTTAATGGCCAAGAGAGAAAGCAGCAATTAATATGAGGTTTCAGCTGTCACCAATGAAATTGAGTGCATAGCTTCCATCTTCACAGGAGCTTTTACTGCAAATACTACTATTGGTATTAGTATTAGTGCTGTAATACCCATTGCCATTAGGAGATCCTAAATTCGAAATTCCCAAACTACCCCTCACCATCGTCGTAGCATTTCCGAGACACAACGCCTCCTTAAAGGGCCCGGGGCGAATTCATCAAGAAACAGAGTTCATCCACTGTGGTTTCAAAACCCTTTCGTTTTTCCCTCTCCGGACTTATCGTCCCAATGCCCAAATCGCCCTTACAGCTATCATAATCCCCACCGCACATCGATAGGCTCAGAGACGACGACGAGGGCGACATTGGAAATTTGCTGGTCAAAGATGCGGACAGCCCTTTGCTACGCATCCCGCCGAACCCTCTTTCTCCCAAGCGTCGATGAAGTGCCTCGTAGTTTGGGTTAACCACTTGATTTTCGGATCGAAAATGGGATGTTGATCGTTGTGGCGGAGATTACTCGTGTCGGGGATGTACGGATTGAGGCTCATGAAATCACTATGGAAAGCCACATTCTTGTTGGGCTCCATTGTTGATGATGATAGCTGCATCACGTGCTCCCATTGTTGTTCTTGTTTGTGAGTAGAGACAGAGTTTGTGTCGCTCCCACCTTTCATAAACCACTCAAAGCACCTAAAATATAAGAAACAAAGAATTATCATCATAATACCTACATTTACGTGTAAAAGGACAGAAACACTTGACCCACATGCCACTATTGCCAAACTATAGATAAGAACAACAATTTAATATAGTACTACTAGGAAAGTAAGGCCAATTCTTGTATGTATACACATTTTTAAATGGTATCAGTTGTTTCCACCGAATAGTATTAGTTATTTTCACTAAACAGTATTAGTTGTTTCACTGAACAATATTACTAGTTGTTTCCACCAAACATTATAAGTTTTTGCATTGAATAATATTAGTTGTTTTCATTTAATGGTATTAGTTGTTTTTTCACTAAAAATATCAATTGTTTCTAATTAACAGTATTAATTGTTTTCATTGAACAATATTAATTATTTTCACTGAACAGTATTAGTTGCTTTTATTGAACAATATTAGTTAGTTTCATTGAACATTATTAGTTGTTTTTATAATACAATATTAGTTGCTTTCACTGAACAGTATTATCTGTGTTCACTGAACAGTATTAGTTATATCATTGAACAGTATTAGTTGTTTCACTGAACAGTATTAGTTATTTCTATTGAACAGTATTAGTTGTTTCACTGAACAGTATTAATTATTTCTATTGAACAGTATTAGTTGTTTCACTGAACAGTATTAGTTGTTTATATTGAACATCATTAGCTGTTTTCACTAAATGATATTAGTTGTTTTTATTGAAGGGTATCAGCTGTTTTCACAGAAAAGTATCAGTTGTTTCTATTGAACAGCACCAGTCGTGCACCTCATGAAGTAACCAAAAAAAGAAAAGGTTAACCAACCTAGTCTGATCATACGATGTAGCAGGAGAGAGAGCCGAGATTCGAGAAGATGAACCGAGAAGAGGGGTTGTTGCCGGGGGTTTGTGGGGCGAATTTTCCACAAGCTTTCTTGAACGAGGTCTACTCTTATGAGCATGGCGGTCACAGTATTTGAGATCAGGCGCCACATCTCTGGAACATCTCCATTTCTTCCCATCTGTTCTTTTACACCTCCACGGCTCTGGATCTGACCCACCTGATGATGAAAACCTCAACTCCAAACCTGAAACACAATCAAACTCAATTTCTCCACAAAACACACACACAGTTACTGATAGAGTTATAGAGTAATACTGTTGGATTGGGATGTTGAGGTAGGTAAGAGGAGTTGGGGAGGGACAGGGATAGAAGCCAAAATGTACTTATGTATCATTTTCTGTCTCTCCAATTCTTCCCATTGTGACGCTGTGAAAACGCCTTTTCCTCCTGCAATAATACAAAAACCTAAAGCCCCTTTTCCCCTTTACAAAATTAAAAAAAGGTACAAGTATTTTACCTTTAGAAACAGGGTTATGAAACCCCCTCTGTGAAAACAGAGCATCAGAAACCCCATACAAATTATGCCCACCGCCATCACCTGCACCACATATCTCTTTCAGTATCAACAAAATTGAAAGAGCAAAACGACGGCGTTTCTTACTGTAATACGAATCAGTGGCTTGCTGCATCTTGAGGCCCAGCCCCACATCAAAATCGAGCGATGGTGATTTTATCTCGTTTCCCTTCCTCATAATTCTTGTCTTTATCTTTCTTTAACATAAATGGACCCAGAAAACGCAGAAGCTTGAGCGAGAAAGCTGCGAAAATCGAAGAAAGGGGATTTGGCTTTTTGTGGGTGTTATTGTGATATATACTAGGGAGAGGGGGGTTGGTGGAGGGTTCAAGGTTTGGGGATTACGGTGCCGCTATTTGTGTTTTGGTATTTGCTTCCTATTCTTCCAACATTCGCCTCCGTTACATTGATTTGCACCGTGCAATATGTGATTTGACAATAAATTAATGATTTAGTAGGTGAAAATGAAATGATATTAAAAGTTTTGGAATAATCGTTGTTGGGTCAATTTTTCTGGAATTGGTAACTTGGTAGTTAAAGTATAATTTGGTCGAGCGCGTCGCCCTAGTCAACCTTTAGGAGGGTACATGAGATGAGTTGAGACCAATCGAGTCCAACAGTGTCAAACTCGAATTTGGTTCAATTGTAAAATTTAAGGCTCAAGATATGGCTCGAGCTTGAGTTCGAGTACAACTTGGCTCGTAATAGAGATAATAGTTGACCAAATCTTGTAATTATTGTATTTATTTTTTTCCAAGTATATCTCCCGTAGATTGTGAAAAGTTTGTTGTAAACTTGTAATCCTCTATTATTAATAGTAGATTTCATCATCACCAATTCAATGGTGATTGATTCATCATTCTCACATGGTATCAGTCATACCGATCCAGAAAACCCTAGCTTAAAATTTCGCCGCCTCTCTTCCTTCTTAAACGGCCGCAGTCGCCGTCTTCTCCTACTGATTTCACAACGGACTTGTCCCCTCCCCCGTGACATCTCTTCCACTGGACTGGTCTCCTCCAGTTCGAATCAGATCGTGATACATATCCCTTTCTTCTCCATAAACCTGCTACTTTTTGAAACCCTAAGTATTTTTCAAAACCTTAGCTGCAATCTTCAATGGCCGCTCCTGCAAATGATTCGATCCCTGTCACAGCCATGATAAACATGGTCTCCGCCATCAAACTCAACGCCACCAACTACCTCCCGTGGCGTCATCAGATCGATCATATGGCGGATTGCTTTGATTTGATGGGTCACTTGGACGGCTCCGTCATTGCTCTGTCGCCCTCCATCACGTCGGATGCCAAAAATCAGTCGGCAAACCCAGCGTTCTCTGCGTGGAAGATGAAGGACATGAAGCTCGTTAGTGTCATGTATACGTCTTTGTCCGAGGATGCCACATCCGAGGTTCTCGATTCAATGACATCGAGAGAAACATGGTTGGCCCTGGAAGGTGTTTCGCGCGTCGGCCTCGGCGCCCGGCTTGCTCGACCGGGAAGAACCTCTCTCTTTGCCGTGGTGACTCTATTGTTGAGGAGTATGGTAAGAAATTCAAATTTTTATGCGATCAGTTGAATGTTATTGATCGTCCGGTGGAGGAGTCTCATAAGAGTCACTTGTTCTTGCGTGGTTTGGGAGTCCAATTCGCTAGTTTCGTGGATACTTGCATGGCTTTCACTCCCATTCCCGGCTTTCGGGATTTTTTGAATCAAGCAAAGCAATATGATCTCATGCTTAGGGCAATGGAAGGTTCTTCTTCTAGGCTACGTTTATAGTCGATCGCAACTCTCAAACTGGTCGTGGGTCCTCGTATGGACGAGGTCAGCATCGTGGTTCGGGGAACAATGGAGGTCGTGGCCAGAATTTCGATCGTGGATCTTCTTTTGGTCGTGGGCAAGCCCGGGTTCTCGTGGGTCCTTTTCAAACGACTCCAAATGGTGGTTGGGTGGTTCCAACAGCGGGGGGCACATGACTTACATCCTCATTGTCAAATATGTTGTGGGGAGCATTATGAATGACAAATGCCCTCGATTTTTCAATTGCTTTCGACGGTATATCTCTTCGCAAAATCGCTCGGGGTTTTCACATCTCCGATTCCACTCCGATTGGTACCTTAACTTTCGGGTGCCTCTCTTGCTCACATGACAAATCGGACTCTTGCTTTGGACTCCTTCAAGCCTTAATGCAGTAGCGGTTTTACGTCATTGTTGGTAATGGCAATGCTTTGAATATTTCTCATATTGGCTCTAGTAAATTAAATTATGAGAAGTTCAATTATTGGATGTGTTGGTGGTGCCCCATATCACAAAAAATCTATTATCCATCAGCAAACTAACCTCAGACTTTCCTGTTGATGTTATTTTTTCTGATAAGTTTTTTGCGATTCAAAACTGAGTGACAAAGCAAATCCTGGCTCAGGGAAGGTGTGAAAAAGGGTTATACTTGCTTGATAGGGGTGTTCCGGCTTTGGTGGCAGCAGTCCGGAATAAAGAGTTGAAGGCTAGTTTTGATTTATGGCATTTACACCTGGGGAATGTCTCATTTCCTGTTATTTCTCTCTTGAATAAACTCAGTTATTTATCTGTTACTTCGGTTTTGCCAAGTCCTAGTGTTTGCTCGTCTTGTCAACTAGCAAAGAGTAAGAGATTGTCTTTTCAGTTGAATGAGAAACGTGCTAATAATGTTCTTGATTTAATCCATTGTGATTTGTGGGGTCCTGCACCACCCGTTTCTACTGCTGATGGTTTTCGTTACTATGTTTCCTTTGTCGATAATTTTTCTCGGTTTTCATGGATTTACCCATTACATGCAAAATCCCGAAGTTCTATGATATTTCGTGCGATTTCATACCTTTGTTTGCACTCAATTTGCTCGAAAAATTAGAGTGATGGGGGAACTGAATTTGTGAATGCTAAAGTTCCTGATTTTATGAACTTGAATGGTATAATTCATCGTTTGTCTTGCCCGTACACACCCAAAAATGGTGAAATTTGAACGTAAACATCGTCACATATCTGGAAATCGCTTATCTCTTATGTTTCATGCTTATGCTTCGCTTCTCTTTTTGGTTTGATTGTTTTTGCAACAATTTATTTTTTGTGATCAATGGGCTTCCTCTTCTTGGTTTTGCATGCCTCTTCTCCGTTTTGGTTATTGTTTGGTTATGCTCCTAATTATGCAAACTTCAAACCATTCGGTTGTCGTGGTGTATCTATATCTTGGGGACTATCTTTTTGCTAACAAGTTGGAGCCTCGTGAGTAAATCCATGCATTTTTTCTAGGTTCTGATAGCATCTATAAAGGATTTCGTTGCTTTGATCATGATTCTTCTCGAGTTTTTCACTACACGTCATGCTTAATTTGACTAATAGTGTTTTCCATTCTCTCGATCTCGAAAAATGCGCGATCGAGCTTCGGATCTTGATATTACCATTTTTGGATTCATCTAAAGGGCCCGATCTTGACAAGACCGCCAACGCCGAAAGAAACTAGTTGTGTGCCTACCCAGTCAGTGTGCTCCATTCCCTTACCTGTGCCCATCCTGGATGATCCTGTTAGTGTTAGTGTCCTAGAGACAATCCATTGAAAGGACATAATCTTTAAGATAATATTGATGTTGGTTTAATATTATTGTTTATTTAATATTAAATGTTTAGCATTACACTTATTAGAATATTATGTTTGATTGTTTGCATTTGTTCTTATCTGTGTTCTCTTGAGTAATTGTTGTCGTTGAGTGTGTGAGAGCTCACATGACCTAAGCATGATTCTCAAATAGCCCCAATCGAGGATCATCAAGAATGGGATATTGATGATGCAATGGAGATTGGTGTGCGATCTGCATCATACTCTTAGAGAGTGTAGTAAGATCTCACTTACTACAAGATACTAGGTATCTAATGATGGATGCACAAATACCTTAGAGGGTATTGGTATACCCATCCGAGATGACCGTTTGATGTAGTTCCACTATATGTGTCTACGAGTGTCTCGGTTAGTGGAAGCGATGCGATACTCCTTTGATTTGAGGTCAATACGCACGACATGTGTGGAGTGATGAACTTTGACCATCACTAACGCTTGCACCCTTCCATGGGTAGATATGGCTTGGATTGGGTTCATCACGAAGCGCATGTGCGTGGTAGTTGAGCCAAGAAAAATATTCATTCCTCAAATTGGAATTAGAGAGAATACACATTTTCTCATCATAATTGGATCAAAGTTATTGGTCAATGCACGTCAACTTGGACTTTGTGCCCAAGTGTGACATAAGTGGTCAATTAGTGATTAGAGATAATATGATTAAGTTATTTGAATAGACACTTCATCATGTTCAAGATTAATCGAGTATTCGTGAATGAAAGGAGGAAAATGTAATAACCCATGTTACAGTTACATGTAGTTGCACGTTTCTCGGAACGTACCTCATATATTGAGAATGTCTGATTTATTGTCTAGGGTTCAATTAAGACCATTAGTTTGACTAATCGTTCGATATATGAGGGCCTATGGGTCACACAACAAGTAGTCCCCTTTTACGGATTATAGTTGGTTGATTAAATGTTAAATTGGATTTAATATTTAACTTATGGAGAATTAATTAATAATATATTAATTTGGAATTAATTATTATTAAGTGTTTAATTAAATTGGATTTAATTAAATAGGAATTCCCAATAATAATATATGGAATATTATTATATGATTTAATATATATGTAATCAAATCTTAGAGATTTGACATATATGGAATTAAATCCGTAGAGATTTTATATGTGGGAAATAAATCTAAGAGATTCATTTAAATAAAGATTAGGGATTTTATTTCCCAATCAGGTTAGCTTAAGATTTAAGCTGGGCCTTCCCTATATATATGAGCTCTTGGGAATTCACAAACAACGTTAATTCATATTTTCTCCATAAGATCTAGAGTTAGAATTTTTCTAGCAAAGTCATCTCGGGATTCAACGTTGGCAAGTTCGTGCAAGTCCGTGATTGGGGATTACGTGGATACTGTAGTTGAGAAATCTGCTTTTGAGTTACTGTACAATTTCTTATTATGATTATTGTAATCATTTATGCAATTATATGTTCGTTGTTGGTGTGAACTGTTTAATTCCGCTGCACATGTATTTCGTGTTTACGTGCCTCTATATTCCAACAGTGGTATCAGAGCTTCAGGCTCTTTGTTTTAATTGCATAAAATTGGTTTTTGAAATAATTTTTTTTTAAGAACCAAGGGGCATGGCTTATTAGATAAGACCGCACCCCTCTCCCCCTTATTTTTGCTCTCGCCCGCTCGGTCCCCTTCGTCCTCACCAAAAATTAGGGTTTCCCCTTTTGGGGATTCGCTGCTGCATGTTCATCCATCCCATGGGGGTGGCGCTTATGTCTCTGTCAATAAGGCCGGCGATATGTGCCGCGCCACACTGGCGATGTGGAGCCCGGCCAGCCCATGGTTTTTGCCCCGACGAATAAATCTTCTAGACATTTCCCTTTTTCCTCTTTTCACGGTGATGTGCTACCCTCTGTTTGGCTCGTTTTGCAGTGGTGCGCCACCGATTTGTCTCGATTTGAGGTTTCGTTACTTGGGCATTTTCGAGGCTTGACCGGTGTGTTAGTCTCGATGCGCTTCAAGGCGGCGTGCCACTAAAATCGAGATGAACCAGTGGCGGCAGCGCCGACTCGATCTTTCTTCTGACTATCCGCGGATTACGGTTTTGAACGGTCGATAAAAGGGTCGACTCGCGCGCCCCTTTTTTTTCGCTTCGTTCTGACGGCGAGTCACCCGCACGCGAGGCATGGCTGTGGCAACTCGCGCCTGTTCAACCAGGTCGTGCCCGGCGCGTCATTTCTCCTGTTTTGTCTCCCCTGTTCTTCGAACTAAATCTTGATTGTTTTACGTTTTGGTTCTTGTTCGGTTAATTGGGAGTGATTAATTAAATTTGAAACGATGATGATGAAACGATCAATCTGGAATTTAGGAAATTTTGGTGTTTGTTTTTTCGGATTGGATCTGATTTGGAAAGGGTGATGATGTGAGAGGGCTGTTTTGCAAATTCGATTTGAGACAGGCCCTCCCGTGCAAATTTTAGAAATTTCACCTGAGCCCCCGGGAATAAAATAAATTAAAATTAATTTTGGAAATTTTGTTAAGTTTAAATTTTGAAATTAAAATATTGGTTGGATCAAAACGATTATTTGAATTAATTGTATTTTAATAATCTTAAAATCGAGTTTTAAAATTGAACTTAAAATTCGTTTTAAAGAGATTTATTAAAACCCGCTATTAACTTGTGTACTCATTTAAATTAGTTAACACGTTTTATAGTCCGTATTATAACTCTTTGGGTAGGCGGCGCCCAATATATGTCGGACTGTATTAAGTACTTGGGTAGACGGCGCCCATATATCTGTTAGTCCGTATATGTCATGTTGGGGTAGGCGGTGCCCAGTAATTGCTCAAATGTGACTTAGATATCATGATGGATCTCGATTAAGCAATTAATACCCCGCCTTTAAAACGTTCCTCACTAAAATATGGTTTTCTCATTAATTTGATAAGATGTCTTCCATCAAAATTAAAAGTAAACCGGAGATTTCGTTCCAATGAGTACTTAAAGACCCTCGTCTTTTGCTCGGATCTACATCTAATGGGACTTTTATAGGGACATGTAATGTTGTTGTTTGATGGTTGTAAACCAACTTAATTTTGTTTCGCTAGCCCTCGCGGGGAACAAAAGTTAAGGGACATCAGTCGAACTAGGTTCGACAAATTAGGAATTGCAATTTTTGCAATTGGTTTGGAGCCTACCGGTTATCTTTATTATAATTATCGACCCATTTGGGATTATGGTAGTAGTAATGTGGATCCTAGTCCATTATAATTTATATTTGATATAAATTCGTACTTTTTCGATGAGGTCGTTAAGTATGTGAAAATAACGGAGACAAAATAAACACAAAAGAAAGGCCATGTTTATTTTGATTGCTGAATATTGATCATATGAATTATGTGTTTTAATTCCCATTTTATTTTATTTCTCTAGGATTGTTGAAATGAATAACTTGTCATTGAAGAAGCGTTTTGGGAAGCGAACAAATTGGTCGGCCAATTTTTCTCGTGGCGCACCAAAATGTTCGTTTGGTGCTCAGCAAAAAATATTAGTGCGTGTTGGACACATCAATCCCCTGCTACCCGGAGATCTGCATGCTTTGAAGCGGTGAGGTGTTTGACACCGCAACTTCGGAAGAAGCATCGAGAGAATGCTTCCGCGGGCTTTCGATGTGTTATGCTACTCGGGATGACTCCCGAATCTTGAAAAGCAACATGAGAAGATGCTTCCTTTGAGATGATCAAGCATCTGAAGGATCTCTTTGATTCGAATCTAAGCTCGAGATTTATGAAGTAATGAGAGATCTGTTTAGATCTTAGGGGTGTCTGACGGAGGAAGGTTTCTCCTCATGTGTTGAAGATGATTGGGTTAATCGAGAAACTTGGTAGTACGGGCATTGAGCTCAAGACCAATGTTCTTATTTATGCCATATCCTTGATCGACTTCTCGATTCATATTCGAGTTTCGTGGTAAACATTAATATGAATAAGATGGAATCGACTATGCCCGAGCTGGATAACATGCTCAAGACATTTGAGTCTTCCACTGCTAAGGAAAAGCCTGTGCTCATGGTGAGGGCCTCTACTTTTTCTGCTCCGAAAGGAAAGAAGAAGCGATGGGGCAAGGCAAAGAAAGGCTCCAAGCCTAGCTTCCTTATTAGACAATCCATTGAAAGGACATAATGATAAAATAATATTTAGTGTTGGTTTAATATTATTGTTTATTTAATATTAAATGTTTGGCATTACACTTAATAGAATATTATGTTTGATTGTTTGCATTTGTTCTTATCTGTGTTCCCTTGAGTCATTGTTGTCGTTGAGTGAGTGAGAGCTCAGATGACCTAAGCATGATTCTCAAATAGCCCAAATCGAGGATCATCAAGAATGGGATATTGATGATGCAATGGAGATTGATGTGCGATCTGCATCATACTCTTAGAGAGTGTAGTAAGATCTCACTTACTACGAGATACTAAGTATCTCATGATGGATGCACAAATACCTTAGAGGGTATTGGTATACCCATCCGAGATGACCGTTTGATGTAATTCCACTATATGTGTCTATGGGTGTCTCGGTTAGTGGGAGCGATGCGATACTCCTTTGACTTGAGGTCAATACACACGACATGTATGGAGTGATGAACTTTGACCATGACCGACGCTTGCACCCTTCCATGGGTAGATATGACTTGTATTGGGTTCATCACGAAGTGCATGTGCGTGGTAGGTGAGCCAAGAAAAGGATTCATTTCTCAAAGTGGATTTAGAGAGAATACTCTTCTTCTCATCATAATTGGATCAAAGTCATTGGCCAATGCACGTCAACTTGGACTTTGTGCCCAAGTGTGACATAAGTGATCAATTAGTGATTAGAGATAATATGATTAAGTTATTTGAATAGACACTTCATCCTGTTCAAAACTAATCGAGTATTCGTGAATGAAAGGAGGAAATTCGTAATAGCCCATGTTACAGTTACAGGTAGTTGCACGTTTCTCGCAACGTACCTAATATATTGAGAATGTCTTATTTATTGTCTAGGGTTCAATTAAGACCATTAGTTTGACTAATCACTCGATATATGAGGGTCTATGGGTCACACAACAAGTATTCTCCTTTTACGGATTATAGTTGGTTGATTAAATGTTAAATTGGATTTAATATTTAATTTATGGAGAATTAATTAATAATAGATTAATTTGGAATTATTTTTTATTAAATGTTTAATTAAATTGGATTTAATTAAATAGGAATTCCCAATAATAATATATGGAATATTATTATAGGATTTAATATATATGGAATCAAATCGTAGAGATTTGACATATATGAAATTAAATCCGTAGGGATTTTATATGTGGGAAATAAATCTAAGAGATTTATTTAAATAAAGATTAGGGATTTTATTTCCCAATCAGGTTAGCTTAAGATTTAAGCTGGGTCTTCCCTATATATATGAGCTCTTGAGAATTCACAAACAACGTTAATTCATATTTTCTCCATAAGATCTAGAGTTAGAATTTTTCGAGCAAATTGAGATTCAATTTGCAAGTTAAATGCAAGTCCGTGATTGGGGATTACGTGGATACCATAGTTGAGAAAACGCTTTTCAAATTCTTTGTAAGATTTCTTGTTATGATTATTGTAATTCTTTATGCAATTATATGTTTCGTTGTTGGTGAATTATTTTAATTCGGTGAGCATGTATTCGTGTTTACGTGCCTCTATATTCAATGAGAGCATGCCGATACATCGCGCCTGTAGCCCGATCGCGTGTGATGTTCTGTTATTTCATCGGCGAGCCATGCGACCCAGTTCCATCTTCCGCCCGGGCTTTGGCGTGGATCCGGCCTTTCCCGAGCTCGACCTCGCTGCGGTGCTAACCGACGGACCAACCCCATCGATGATGATCACTGGCGCGTGTCGGTGTCTTCAAGCCCCGTTATCGATCGATCGACTTCTATCGCTCTCTTATCGACCCTTGTTGCCCTTCGAGCCTCGTGGTTTCAAGTCTGGCCGCCAAGCATCTGAATGGCTCATTTCATTATGCAAGAAGAAATTGCGCCTTAATTTCTAACACATATGGGACTTGGTGTCTCGCCCTTACGGTCTTAATATAGTTTGTTCCAAATGGGTTTTTGAACAAAGTTTCTTGCAGATGGGTCCATTGATCGACATAAGGCTCGTCTTGTTGCTCAGAGCTTCACCCAGATTCCTGGCACTAACTTTCATCATACTTTTCGGTCCAGGTTGTCAAATCGCCTTTGTCCGAAGTATCATTCGGCTCTTTTAGTTCAACCACGGTTGGCCCCTTCATCATCCTTTGATGTTAAGAATGCTTTTTTCAATGGTGTTCTTGACAAACCCGGTGTACATGGCTCAACCTCAGGGATCGTGGATCCACGGTTTCCGATCATGTTTGTTGTCTAAAGAAAGCTCTATATAGTTTCGTTAAACACCCTTTGCCGTTTTCAAAGATTTTAGTTTCGTACCTCACCAAAGATTGGCTTTCTTCAAAGTTGTTGTGATTCTTCACTCTTTCATTTCCATCGAGGTACATCTATCATTTACTTGTTACTTTATGTGGATGATATTATTGTGACTGGAATGATAGCTCGTTATTGAAAAAATTCATCTCTCGAACGCATCAAGAATTTGCCATAAAGGATCTTGGCCGTCTCAATTACTTCCTTGGGCTTGAAGTTTCATACAGTTCTGATGGTTTGTTTGTTGGTCAAGCTAAATATGCACACAACATTCTTGAGCGTGCCTAGTTGTTGGATTCTAATCCTGTTTCCACCCCTTTGGCAGCAGGGGAGTCCTTTGTCAGTGATGGTTCTCCATTCCATGATCCCACACAGATCTCTTGTTGGGGCTCTTCAGTATCTGACCATCACTCGTCCAGATCTCTCTTATGCAGTCAGCTCGGTAAGTTAGTTTCTTCATTCGCCTACTAATGATCATTTTTTGGCTGTGAAGCGCATTCTCCGTTATGTCAAGGACACTTTGCACTTTGGTCTTTCTTTTACCAAGCGTCCTGATTCTGCTATCTTGGGCTATTCCAATGCTGATTGGGTTCGTTGTACTGAGACACATCGTTCAACTTATGGGTGTTCCATCTTTCTTGGGGGAAATCTTATTTCTTGGAGTGCTAAGAAATAACCTACTGTTGCTCGCTCCAGCTGTGAATCTGAGTATCGTGCTTTGGCTAACGCAGCAGCCGAATTGGTTTTGGTCACAAATCTTCTCCATGAGCTCCGATCACTTCCTTCATCTTGTCCTACTCTCTTGTGTGACAACAAGAGTGCCATCTTCTTGAGCCAGAATCCACTGTAGCTCATAAACGAGCTAAGCACATTGATCTAGATTATCATTTTGTTCGTGAGCTCGTCTCTGGGGAAAGTTGGCCACCAAATTCGTTCTTCACATCTACGAACTTGTTGACATTTTCACGAAGAGTCTCCCTCGCCTTGGCCTTTGAATTTCTCGTTCCAAGCTTTGTATCGTTTCACCCCACATAATGCTTGTGGGGGTAATAGAGATAATAGTTGACCAAGTCTTGTAATTATTGTTTTTATTTCTTTCCATGTATATCTCCAGTAGATTGTGGATAGTTTGTTGTAAACTTGTAATCCTCTATTATTAATAGTAGATTTCCTCATCACCAATTCAACGGTGATTGATTCATCATTCTCACAGCTCAATAACTTTAGATCAGTATTTGAACTCAAAGTTTGGGTCAGATCCAATGTTTTGTATTCTCTCCTAATTTCTTTATGTTCTAGTTTCCTTGAAATAAATATCAAATAGATCTTATGGAATCGGATAACTCAATAACATTAAAATAAATTTTAAATTTGTAACACCCCTCCAAGAAAAAAAAAAAGAGAAGTTTAAGAAATCTTTGAAAAGTAGTGTAGTCGGCCACTATTATCTATCGAAAAAGTGTGTAAGAGAGGGTGATGGGTGCAAAGAAAATGAGAAATGAGGTGATTTAGTAGGCCCACAGGTGGGAGTGAGGAGAGATCACACCACCATGAGGGATGAGGAGGGGTTGTGCTACCGTGAGAGGGTTATGGATTGTGACGACGACGTCGTATTGGTGGCGTTAAGAATATAAGATTGTGAGAATGTGAGATAATTCAACTTGAATTTTAACTATAATTTATTTTTATATTTTTAAAATTTTTAAGCTATTAAAATAATTAATAAAACTAACTAAGGGCAAAAAAATACTAATGTTATGTAAGTTTGATTAGGCCCTTGAGCATCTTGAGTTGAGTAATTTTGTACTTGAAATTCGATCTCGATTAGCTACTCGAGTAGCTTGAGCTCGACTAGACCCAATGACATTTAAGTCATTTTTTATCTCTCTTTTTTCAAGCACGAGTTGCTAGTGAGCTAGCTCGATTTACTTACACTTCTAGTAAATCTTAACCTAATTGAATGCATTGACCATATACCTTAAAATTGGAATATTTTCTTCCAATATATTTAGACATTGTAAAAAAGGGCATTTAGTGACAAATTTTGCAATGGATATCCATCGCAAATCACGATTTGACGAGCAATAGTCGGTTGTAATTTGAGTTTCACAATTTTTTGACGAATTTTGGAGCTCATCACAATTTTTTGACGGATAAGGGTCATCGTAAATTTTCAACAAGTAGCTTGTCGCAACATAGTCGATAATTTATCTGAAACCACAACGAGAAACATATTTGTTGCAAAATTATCATAAATTTGCAACAAGCTCAAGGCCATTGTGCCTCTAGGATTTCTCCACATTTTGACCCTGATCTTCTAATTAAATTATTAAATTTATTTATTGGAGAAAAATATCAACACACTTTAACCGGAAAGTAACCCTTTATATCCGGTTAGACGACCAAAAAATTGAATTTTGAAGGATGAAAAATCAATTCCGAAAAAGTGGAGTGCCTTGAAAAAAAAAAGAAATCACACTTACGAGAATAAAATAAACTTTTAAATGTCATGTGGAAATAAATATAAATATTTATTAGAGTTAAATATCATATCAAACTTTAACCGAATAGTAACCCTTTATAGCATGTCATTGAACATTTTTTTTTTCCAAATTTCAAAGGTTATTTGAACAGAATTCAATTTCAAAACCAAACTTAAGAGACTAAAAAAAAAATTCATTTTATTTTTTATTTTTCACTTTCAAAGTTAAATAAGCTATTCATCTTTAACATATTCATATTACACTACAAGAAAATGAAGAATTGTCTATCAAAATTTTCAAATGCCTATGAAATTTTCCTACAAAAATAATTTGGCCCTTAAAAGTGAATATTGCCTAGGATTTGCCTACCGATTTTTAGAAAAATCTATGAAAAGTTACCTACACAAAATAATTTTCTAAGCAAACAAATTACCTACCATGAAACTATCTACACATTCCTAATTTCCGTAGACAAACTAATTAACTATAAAAGATAATTTCCTGCGCAACTTACATTTTGGTAGACAATTATATTTGTAGTTTAGAAATGACTTACAAATAAATTTACCTACGAATTACATTCCGTAGGCAAATTTATCTATGAATAAAAATGTCTAGGCAAATTGAAATATTCCTAGGTAATTCTCTATTTTTTTTTGGAATATTTCGTAGACAACCCTCTATTTTTTTTAGTGTTAACGATGGAGTGAGAAGGGATCATGCCACCACGAGGGATGAGGAAGGATTGTGCTACTGTGAGAGGGTTATGAATTATGTCAACGATATCGTTTTGGTGGAGTTAAGAATATAAGATTGTGAGAATGTGAGATAATTCAATTTAATTTCAACTTTAATTTATTTTTATATTTATTTAATTTTTTAAGATATTCAAATAATTAATAAAACTAAGCACAAAAATATACTAATGTTATGTAAGTTTGATTAGGCCCGCGAGCATCTCGAGTTGAGTAATTGTATACTTGAACTCAATCTCAATTAGCTAATTGAGTAGCTTGAGCTCGACTAGACCCAATGACATTCAAGTCATTTTTTATCTTTTTTTGTCAAGCACGAATAGCTAGTGAGCTGACTCGTTTTACTCACACCTCTAGTAAACTTTATCTTGTCTTCCAATATATTTAGACACTGTAAAAAAAGGCATTTAATGACAAATTTTGCAATGGATATCCATGAAAATCACGATTTGTGACGAGCAATAGTCGGTTTCAATTTGAGTTTCACATTTTTTTTGACGAATTTTGGAGCTTGTCGAAAAATTTTACGGGTTAAAGTCGTCGTAAAGTTTCAACGCGTAATCCGTCGTAAAGTTGGTCGATAACTTATTTGAAACCACAACGACAAAACATACTTTGTCATAAATTACCATAAATTTGCGACAAGCTCAAGGCCATTATGCCTCTAGGATTTCTCTACACTTTGTCTCTAATCTTCTAATTAAATAAATACATTTATTTATTTGAGAAAAATATCACATCACACTTTAATCAGAAAGTAACTTTTGTATCAGGTTAGACGACCAAAAAATTGAATTTTGAAGAATGAAATTCAATTTTGAAAAGTTGGAGTATATATCTTGAAAAAGGGGGGGGGGGGTGGGTGGGTGGGGGGGAGGGATCAAATTTACGGGAATAAAAAAAGGGGGATCAGACTTACGAGAATTAAACATTTGAATGTCATGTGGACATAAATAAAAATATTTATTAGAGTTAATATCACATCAAACTTTAACCGAACAGTAACCCTTTATAACCGGTCCAGTGAACTTTTTTTTTTTTCCAAAACTTATTTGATCAGAATTCAATTTCAAAACATAAGAGACTAAAAAATATTTTTTATTTTATTTTTTTATTTTTCACTTTCAATTTCAAAGTTAAATAAGTTTTTTCGTCAATAATATATTCATATCGAGAAAAAAATTGTATGAGTAGGTTTCATACGTGTGACATATTTCAATTGCATTATTACATGACGACGGACTTATAAGCCCCAACTCGGGGCTAGGTCTTGTCGTATGCACTTAGGTCCGCACGTCTTCATAATGTATTTTAAAAACTTATAACTTGTTATTTTGAAATTTTGCAATTTGTTATATTGAAACATACAATTATATTTTATGAACACAACTTGCATATTTTAGTATAACAAAATTACAAGTTGTAAATTTTTAAAATACACTATAGAATTGAAAGCAGAACACTTGGTGCATGGGAGACTCACTCCCAACTCAATCACATTCTAAAGGAGAATATGCCTCAAATATAAAATGGAACAATGTGTCATGTATAAGACGTCTCACACAAATCTCCCTCATTTTAAAAGCGACATATATCAAATAATTATCTTTTTATGATTTTAAATTTGAGTTACATACTCTATACATAAATATAATATTCATATTAATTTCTTTTATTTAGCTTTGATTATATGAGATAAATTAAATTTTAGTAACTACGATGAGTTTAATGTATGATTAATTTAACAATTATATTAATAATACATATTAATGTTTAAATAAATAAAACAATTTTATCTTCTTCAAATTTATTCGTAAATATTTAAACCGCGCGGAAGAGTTACAAAGTTGATTATGGGTTGTGTGTAATACAGTGGGGGTCTAAAATGGTAGGATTCAATAGGGTAATATTTTAAAAAGCATATGATAAATGCTTAATTATGTATTAAAAATTATGTGTAAATTCAAAAAAAAAAATAGTATGTAAAATAAAAAGAGAAGAGATACGAATGTTGAGTTGGATAGATCATAATAATAATTAATAAGTGTGTAATAAATTATTTATAATATATATTAAAAGTTATATTTGAAAAAAGTAAATAACTGTTTTGTAGGTACTATAGAATATAGATTTAGAACATTTAAAATTGAGTGAGTCTCATATGCATTAATGCGCATCGTGCATTCATAGTGCATATTATAAACATGTAACTTGTTATATTAAAATATGCAATTTGTTTACACTGAACTGTGTAACTATATTTATATATTAATAATTACACGGTTCAGTTAAATAAGTTATATCTTTCAGTATAATAAATTATATGTTTTTTAAATACACTATAATTGTACGGAACACCTGAATGCATACATATTTTGCAATAAAAATTTGCACCCTTGGGGTAATAAACAAACAAAAAAAATTATATTTTGAAACTTTATAAATGATTTTCACGTAATAAGCAAACAACCCCTTGAACAAGTAAAATGGTAGTAGGAAGTTTTTGAATTTTATACATGTAGCAAAATAGGCATTCGGACTTGACATGATAACGAAGAGCAGGTGTATCTTTTTAATAAATCCACTAATTTTAGAGTCAAAGCGATAGGTACGTAGGCTAGGGTTTTGGCCAGCTAGAGAGGAAAAATGTAGTAGGCATATGATTACAAAATGCAAAGGACATCAACTCTCACTTTGACTTTTATCCAATTACCACTATTCAGATTCACACGCATTAGCTGTAACTGTTAATTAATAGTATTTGATCGACGGTCGCCGTCAAAGACTATACGCCGTTAGCTATATCTGTGTGTACGTTGGGAATAGACCTGGAGGGCCAATGGGCCCTGATTAGGCTGGGAGGACGTGGGGCCCGATGAGGGGGGACCTTGAAATACCATCCGTGCCCTCTGTAATCGGGACCCTTCATTCATTTATGAACATCACTCAGATTGTGAAATGTTACTGTTAAGTTATCCGAATTTGGGAAGACAATTTGAATTGATGTGTGCCACTATTTTCTAGGTTTTCCTTTTGTACCACGACTTTTGAATCTTTTGTTTTTTCTTCTTTGTTGGAACACATCTTGTCCATCACAATCTTCCGTGAGATATGAATCATCAAATTCACGCTATAGATTCTAATTTAATACGATTCATTTTGAGGATGGGTTTACCAAAATTTTCAACTCACTGTCATTTCGCGTGTTGCTCATTCTACTATTACCCACGCCGTCGCATTCTAATGGTTCTTGCGCCGCTGCCCTCACGGTCAATCCACGCGTATTTGTCACTATCATTCTATAAAACTCTCACTGTTATTCTATAAAACTATCACTGTTATTCTATAAAATTATCATTATTATGCTATAAAACTATCATTGTTATTCTCTAAAACTCTCTCTATTATGTTATTAAACTATCACTGTTTTTCACCTGCTCTTTCTAGATCTCAATTTTTGTTTAGTGTGTTTCGAATAATTATAAATGCTTTCCAATTTTTATGGAGAATTACAAGCAATACGAGCGAATTTTCAACCGATTCAATGCAAATGGGGACGGGAAGAAATGTCCGGCGGAGCATCGACGCGATTTCGGGCCTGGGAGGGGAGGATGACAGAGGCAACGGTGATGAGGCTGAATGATTTCGGCGGCTACGGGCTGTTGACGTTGGAGGATTTCGTGAGGATCGTGGAAGGCGCAGGGGAAGAAAAGAGGGCGAACAATTTGAAAGAGAATGATATATATATATATATATATATATATATATATATGATTCATTTATAGTGTATAGGTCAGATTTGACCCGGGATCATAGCATAAATCAAGTTTATACAAGTTTTTATCAAAAAAAAAAAGTAATTAAATCTGAAATTTTATGGTGAATGAGTAAATGAAAATCAAACTATATATAAATCAGTCCACATTAAAATTGATCGTGTCAAACATATGTTTTTTTTAAAAACATATTTAAAGTTAGTCCTTCCAATCTCTTAATAAACTTCACATTTTATCAAAATGAGCGTCATGCATGATTTTCTTATCATTAAAGAAAAGTCTCGTACAAGCAAATCAGTTTTAATGTGTAACTAATTTTCATTTGTATTTATTTTAAAAAATATTAATTATTTTATTAAAATTTATTAGTTTAATAATATTAATTATTTTATTAAAAAAATACTTCATCCGTCTCAAGAAGACTACAACACTGAAAACGGTATACAAACCAAAGAAAAAAAATGAAAAGTGGGTTTGAGTGTAATAAAATAGGGGTGGTTAGTTAAATGTGAAGATGTTGACTTTTAGTGGGTTTTTGAGTTGAAATAAAGAAGGGATTTGAGTGACAATTTTGAAAATAAAATAATGTTGTGATGGTGTTAGTATTATGTGCTATATCTATTTTGAGAGTGTTGCAGCAATGTTAGAACGTCAAAGTAAAACAAGTGTTGCAGTAATAACGGGACGGGAAAAGTAAAATATTTTACTATAAAATAATAATTGAAAATCAGTTTATCATATTTAGATGTAAACTTTATTGCTACTTGACCGCAATGTCAAGGTGCGCCAAAAATAAATACCCTCATTTATTCTATTAACTCGTAATAGTGGTAAGTAGGAGGTTGATTTAAAGGGAACGTAAAATAATTATTATGCTAATTGTATAAATTTATGAAGGTAAATATGTAGCACAAAAAGAGGGGGGGGGGGGGGGCGCTAATTGGAATTTTTATAATCTACTACTTAAAACAATAAATCACTACAAAATTAACAATTAATTCAATGAGGAAATTCAATAATAATAAGAAATTTCAATTCACAGTTCATTCATCTTTCGACTTACTTAACTTATTTATTAGCCGACTATAACATTTACTCTATCTAACTTTAGGATTAATGTCCCTCAGTAGATAATAAGTTCTGTCTAGCTATCGGTTTTATCCCTTAATTATATTCAATTGAAACAAGCTCTTCAATGATTCTTTTTAACTAAATTTAAACCAACCTAGCTCTTCAATGATACAATCTAAATTTAATCCAACAAAAGTATTAGGTACAAGGATAAAGGACAAATAAATTCTCAAATAAGCAAGCTCGATTTGAAAGAACCCAATTGAAACCAACCTAGCAAAATTACTAGTCGCTACAAATTGCCATAAATCTGTAACAATTACGGATTACAAATTTATGAACTAGTAGACATACAAGAATAATCAAACCTAAGTGGCCAAACAAAATTAAACATTCAAGTATGTTGAAAGTTAAAATAGATGAAATAAATAATCTCAAGATAAATATTATAAACTTCACTAGATCAATTAACAAACATCAAAATACGAGTTCAGGAATCCGTAAAGTTGAAATAAAAATATTAACTAAATATGGTTGCAGTCATCTTCCTCTTCTCTCTGATTGCAGCCTGCATACTGCCCTAAAAAATTATGTTGCCAAATCTCTTTTTTTCACATACCCCAAATTACAGTCCAACTCTCCTCTATAAGCAATATATACTAATTATTCATCCCAACGAAGTGAAATAGCTCAAACGGTTAAAGCACCACTACTTATGCCATGAGGTCATGAGTTCGAGTCACTATTTGTCCGATAAAAATAAATAAATTATCCACCCCAATCTCCAAACATATATATAATATATTTTAGGCAATATCTTTTATATAAACACAAATCTAGCCCAACACTCTTTACTGCTCTGGAATAGTATCATCAAAACATACATAAGTAATTAATCATGTAATCTTAACACAAACGAGTTCAATAAATTGCACTTTAATCTATTAAAAATAGACATAATTTACTACTTAATTACCACTGCTTAATCTATCCGTATTTGTTTAGAGCTTTTTTTCCGTGAAAGAAGGATAAGAAATAATTTCCCACCATTTTAAGTATTTGTAATTGCAGATAATTTTTTCTTCTGATTTGAAAATCCGAACTCCTTTTATTCATTTTGCTTGGATTATCCATACCACCTCTTATGTAATAATTCTAATACCAAGAACTATCCCTTCAAATACATCTTATTAAATATTTGAAAAAGTTAAATATATCACGTGTCATGTGCAAATTAAATAAATCACATAATTTCACACATCTCTTGAAATTCCGTATCACTAACGAAACGAACTCTTAATCAAATTTCAATATTTATTTTTTGATAATATATAACTACAAATATTAAAATTATGTTCATCGAAGTATGCAAATTCATTACTTTCAAAACATTTATATTTCAAAATTGAAATAAAGTTTAAGCACAACCTCTCCTGTAAAACTTGTTCATAGAATGAATTGATAACATTACATTTATAAATTGATATAATTATTCTTATAAACTAATACAAATAGTATTTAGTACTATAATCTTAGTTTATAAATATAATGATATTAGTTGATAAATATAGTAATATTAATTTATAAATATAACAGTATAAATTTCATATTATGAACAAATTTCACAGGAGACTTACTCAAGATTAAAGTAGAAAGACAGACTTCTTCCAAACAATTTTAAAAGCTACATATAAAATAAACTAATAAATTGAATATTGAAAAGCAATAACTAGAATGAAAATAGAAAGAGTATTAAACTTGATATTAAATGAGAGAGAGAGAGGGATTTTTCTTTTATAGAAGAAACCCACATATGTGATGTTTGCAAAAAAATATAAATGATAATGGCCACCTTGAATTATGTACAGAAGTTATTTGAAGTGTTTTATTTCTCTTTTATTTGATTAAATAAGCTTTTAAATGCTAAAAGTTAAAAGTTTTAAAGGGGGTGTTTTTAGCAACTTATTAATCTTAAATATTTTAACTTTTCTTTACAAACACTATCAATTTTTATTTGATTTTTTTTTAAAAACACAATCCATTCTACCACTAATCACTTTTCTTATAATCACTAATTTTAATTAATTCTTCAAAAGCTATGATTTTTTGTAAACACCCCACTTCCTCTATAAAAGACCAAAGGGGGGCCATATAAAAAGTGCTATCCTTTTCAAAAAAAAAAAAAGGGTTAGGTTACTCACACCTTTTTTTTTTTAAGTAAATACATCATCTGGATTAATATTTTGATCGGACAAATGGTGACTCATACCCATGATCTCACGGCATAGGTAGTGGTGCTCTAACCGCTTGAACTATTCCACTTTATCACAATATCTGGATCACTGCTCGTATGATGAATACTCTCCCCCTGATTTCCCCAAAATACTCCAATTTATATATATTTTTATTTATGCATCCTCCTATTCAGTTAAAAAAAAACCTTGATACATCTCTACTCAAATTGTGAGGCGAGCTAGACAACCACCGCCCCACCCGCATCCAGATCCTTTGCTTTCTTGCGTCTGCTTGCCGCCTCCGCCTCGCCTCCTTGCTTCGCCCAAGAATGTAAAATTTTGATTTTTTTTTTGAATTATGTACATAAATTCAAAAAAAACTCGAAATTACTATAAAGTTCGGAAAATATTTGCGAGCAGTAAGATCAATATTTCACATGTAAATCGACGGAATTTTTTTTTGAAGTTAGCACAATAATTCGAAAATATTTCTTGAATAACTTGAAAAATCTCAAAAAATATTTTCAACCAGTATGATCATTTTTTCACATGTAAAAATTCGAAAAAAACTTTTCGAATTATGTACATGCGGAAAATTTTATCGAACTTACTATAAAAATTTAAAAAATATTTCCGAACAGTAGAATTAATATTTCAATGTAAATCGACGAAAAGGGTAATTTTGACATTTTATGTGTCTATTTAAAAAAAACATGATAAAAAGGTGTATTTACTAATCAATGTATAGGTGTGAGTAACCTGAATTTAAAAAAAAAAAAGTGCTAACCAAAACATTAAAGGCTTCGATAAAGCCCAATATGTAAAGAAAAGCCTAAAAGGAGGCCTGTGAATCGGGTCCAACAGCAATAAAAGAAGGCCCAAAAGCCTTAATGGGATGTTTGGTTTGAGATGGGAGTGAATGGACAAAAAAAGTGAATGAGATTAAATCAGTGAAATGTAAATCTTGTTTGATTTGTTTTGGAGGTAGTAGGGATGAATGAAATGTTATGTCGAATCAATATTCTTTAGTGATGATAATGTATTATTCTATTATGTTAATTAAAGGAGTTTTTTTTTTTTTTTTTTTTATAAACACCTACTAATACATTTGAACTTGGGCAATTTGTGAAAAATGACCTTGGAGAAGTTTATTATAACCACTCTCCAAGAATAAATTATCAAGCTTGGACAACCCGATAAAAACCATTTGTCAAGAAATCGTGACTTAAACAACGGTTTTTTTTAGCATTGCAAAGGGTCAACTGAGAGCGGTTTTCAACCGCTTTCCAAGCATATACACTTGGACAACGGTTTTTAACCGCTCTCCAACACTTTTTTTTTAAAAAAAAAATCGATTTTTAAAACCGCTCTCCAAGCATATACACTTGGACAACGGTTTTTAACCGCTCTCCTACACTTTTTTTAAAAAAAAAAAATCAATTTTTAGGCACGGACCCACCAAGCATCTCTTATATAAGCCACCAAGTCTCGCAATTAATTGAGGCAATTATTCGCTCCCATGGGGGACCGAACACGGGACCTTGGCGCTGGCCGAGGGATCAATTCATTATATATATTAGCTTTCTTGCGTTTACTTAATGAAATTAGATCTATATGTCCTAGAATTCGGTTTTTTTACAATTTTTTTTTAAAATTCTTTATTTCAATTATCTTATTTATTAATTCAATCACACTTTTTTATATAATAATAATTTTTTTATATAAATTTAAATTAAATTATATTGAAATTATATTTTTTAATTGCTTTTTTTTAAAAAGTACACTACGTACCTTTCTTTTAAACTTGTAATACTTTTCCTTCTAAACAAGTAGTATACTTTTTTTTTTATCTTAATAAGTAATATTTTTCTTTAAACAAGTAATACTTTTTCTTCTAAACAAGTAATATATATATTTCTTTAAACAAGTTATACATTTCTATTTAAACAAGCTAGTAATACTTTTCTATTTAAACAAGTAATTCTTTTCTTTAAACAAGTAATCCTTTTTCATCTAAACAAGTAATACTTTTCTTGCGTTTATTTAATGAAATTAATTCTATATGTTCTAAAAATCATTTTTTCTTACATATTTTTTTAAAATTCTTTATTTCAATTCTCTTATTTATTAATTCAATCACATTTTTATATAATAATTTTTTTTATATAAATTTAAATTAAATTATATTCAAATTATATTTTTTACTTGTACTTTTTTTAAAAAAAGTACTACCTTTCTTTTAAACTTGTAATAATTTTCCTTCTAAACAAGTAATACTTTTCTATCTAAATAAGTAATATTTTCCTTTAAACAAGTAATACTTTTTCATCTAAACAAGTAATATTTTTCTTTAAACAAGTTATACCTTTCTATCTAAACAAGTAATACTTTTCTATTTAAACAAGTAATATTATGAACAAATTTTACATAAGAGTTTGTGTTAATCTCATTATATGCGGCGAATATTAAAAATAAATAACACGAGAATTTAAAGAATAAAATATTTGAACTGTACCTAAAAAGAATTTACAAATTAAAATAAAAAAATAAAACAAAAAATAAAAGCTTTACAAAAAAAAAAAATTAATTCACTTGGAGAGCGGTTATGAACAAATGTCCAAGCTTTACCTTGGACAACGGTTCAAAACCGCTCTTCAATTACCCTTGCACAGCGGTTATGAACCGCTGTCTAAGCTTTGATCTTGGACAGCGGTTTTTAACCGCTATTTTGTTTTTAATAGAACCGCTCTCCAAGGAACCACTTGGAGAACTGTTCGAAAAAAGGGCTGTCAAAGTGGAGCTCTCGAAGCTCAAATGTGTAGTAGTGCATGCTTAGCTCAAGTTATTGCATGAACAAGGAGTGTAAGGAAGCTCAACCACAAAGGTCGGTGGGTCATTCCAACAATGAGACCCTCCATAATGAACAGAGGATCTCGCGGATTCGTGAGCCATCAAATTGGCTTCACGTTTGACAAAAGAAACTGTAAAATGTGGCGAAGTATGCAAAAGAAGAACACATTGGCCAATATAGTCACCAAAGACAGAATTAAGCTGCTTTCCCGTCTTAATAGCATCAACTACAATCTTTGAGTCGCCTTCGATTATAACTCTCTCATAACCCAGCTCCTTCGCCCAGCAAAAAGCCTCCAAAAAACCCCACCCCTCGCCGACTTCAACTTGAAAACAACCCGGGATTGTCTTAGTTTTTGCTCGTATAAAATTTCCATCCGAATCTGTTATCACCATGCCGATCCCTGTCAGAAGTTCCTCCCTAAAATATGCTGCATCAACATTGATCTTGACCAGCACTTCCGGTGGCGGATGCCACGCCAAGCAATTTGGACTGGTCGACATCCCCACACCAGTTCCGTTAGTAGCCAACGTCTGTGAGTGAACCCAATCCAACAAGAGATTCGCTGCTGCGTACACTGCTTCTATAGGCTGACGACATGTTCCATCTCAAACAAGTGAGTTTCTCTCCCTCCAAATTTGCCAAACAATCATACCAAACTTTGCAGCCGTAGTTCTATCAACATCCCCCAACATGCCGAACATGACATCCAGTAGAGTGTCAGCATTAGTAATGTTCTCTTCAAGTTTCGACCTCAAGCCCGATCGATCCCAACATTCAAGCGCATAGGCGCAATTAAAGAAAACGTGCCACGAATCCTCAAACTGGTTGTTGCAAAAAACACACCATTTGTCCAGGACTACCTTCTTAGGGAAAAGATTAACCTTATGAGGGAGGCAATCTCTCCCTATCCTCCATAAACAGTCTCGGACTACCTGGTATCATAAGTTCGACTACCTGGTATCATAAGTTCCTAAACTCTCATGTCCTCAAAACCTGGAGGACAAGGCGAGCGTATTAAGAAATCGTCCTCTTCAAATAGCCACGGCTGGCCCCACACGTTCACCCCACTGCCGTCCCCAATCTTCCACCGGACCCCACTCTGAATAAGCGATTGACAAGCATGAATACTTGTCCATGTATAACTTGGATTCCCTCCCAACCGAGTGGTAAGAAAATCACCCCGAGGGAAATACTTAGCCTTAAGAACCCGACACACCAGCGCCGTCGGATCCTTAATAAGTCGCCAAGCCATTTTGCCCAAAAGGGCTACATTGAATAAGTGAAGATCTCGAAATCCACTTCCACCGACATTCTTGTGTACACACAGTTTCTCCCACCTCATCCAATTAATACCCTTAGCCTCATCCACCGTACCACCCCACCAAAATTTGTTCAACATTACATGCAACTCATCTAAAAAAGTAGACGGGAGCAGAAAAGTGGACATACAATAAGTTGGGATTGTTTGAGCTGCCGATTTAATTAGTACCTCTTTCCCCGCCTTGGATAACTTCTTATTCCTCCAGCCTTGTAACTTTCGCCAGAGCTTTTCTTTAATATATGAAAAGATATGTTTCTTCGGCCTTCCAATTAATGATGGGAGTCCCAAATACCTTCCAGTATTCAATGGGTTGACTACCCCCATAATATCTTTCAGTCCGGCTCACCTATCCTCTCCCACATTCTTGCTGAAATAGATGCCCGACTTAGCATAGTTTATCGCTTGTCCCGACACCCTTTCAAAACCATCAAAGATCGATTTCAAAGCAGTACATTCCTCCGGTGTGGCTCGACAGAATAAGAGCGAGTCGTCCGCAAATAACAAATGGCTAACTGATGGCGCTGTTCTGCTAACTTTGTTCCCGTGTATGACCCTGTCGGCGCATGCATGGTCAAGTGCCGCCGATAAACCTTCCGTGCACAAGATAAAAAGATAGGGCGAGAGAGGGTCGCCCTGACGAAGCCATCTACCCGGGATAATAGGGCCAACTACGTCATCATTTACCATGATTGAATAAGTCACGGAACGAACACTCATCATCATCATCCAACCAACCCATTTATCCGAGAAACCTAGCCTTGTCAGTATATGCTCAAGATAGGTCCAATCCACCCTATCGTAAGCCTTGCTGATGTCAATCTTCATAGCCATATCACCTCGTCGTCCCCGACGTCTATTCTTCATGGCATGAATAATCTCGAAAGCTATAAGTACATTGTTCTGGATCGCCCGACCAGATACAAAAGCCGATTGAGCCTTGTCTACCAACCCTGGCAACACCTCCTTCAACCGATTACTCAATACCTTAGACACGATTTTATACACCACGTTGTATAGAGATATAGGGCGAAGATCCTTTACTGTTTGCGGGGTCTCCACTTTAGGAATAAGCACAACATTTGTTGTGTTGAGATCCTCCAGGAATTGCCCCAAATTTAACCACTTAACCCCTTATGTGAAAATATCCTGGCCCACCGAATCCCAACATTGCTGGTAAAAAGCCGGATTAAATCCATCCGGGCCGGGAGCCTTGTCAGGGTGCATTTGCTTTATAGCTCACTTGAATTCCTCCATCGTAAAATCCCGCACCAATTCTTCATTCTGAGTCTCTGAGACCATGTTGACAACAGGATTGAGGAAACTGAAATCCCGGTCCGCCTCGTCTTCAGGAGTAAAAAGCTCAGAAAAGTAATTGCCAATCAAACCACATAGACCAACCTGGCCCTCTATCCATACATCCCCATCATTTTTCAGTTTTACTATCTTATTCCTCCTTTTGATAGCTGTGGCGGATTGATGAAAAAATCGTGTGTTCATATCTCCATCACGTAGCCAGAAAACTTTCGCCCTTTGGCGCCAGAAAGTTTCTTCATGCACTACAAGCCGACCCAACTCCTTCTTAAGCACTTTCATTTCCGAGCGTGCCATAGTAGTGCCCATATCCTGAAGAATAGCAATACGGTCTTCCAACTCTCGTTTCCGGGTTCTGTACTCCGAGTCCGCCTTATTCCCCCAAACCGCTAACGTATCCCCCATAGCAATTATACGATCCATGAAAGGAAAATCCCTGAACCCAACCCAACTGCGCGAGACCATGCGTTTTAATTCGGACTAAAAAATCCACCGATTCTCGAATTTGAATTTCCGATTCCGGAATCTGGAAGTGGTCGGAGCCGTATCCAACAAAATAGGACTGTGGTCCGATACCGGCGCGATCAACGTGTGGAGGGTAGCATTTGAGAAACGTTCATGCCACTCTGGGGTACCCATAGCTCTATCCAAACGTTCCTCGACCATGTTACCCGGTTGTTTACTCCTCGACCATGTGAACCTATAACCACTCAAAGCAACATCTGGAAGCCTACAATCCGTCACCGCCTCATGGAGACCCCTAAAAAGCCATTGTGGATGGGCTACTCTCCCCCGTTTGTCTTCCGGGTTAAGTAAATTATTGAAATCCCCTATTACAACCCAAGGTATATCATTTGCACCTGCTAGAGTACGAAGGAGATTCCAGGATAAATTCCTTCTCCTCTGCTCAGGGTAACCATAATACCCCGTAACCCTCCAATCACCATGCACATCATTAATAAGCATATCAATATGGTTGTTAGAATAACTCGAAACGGAAGCTGAAATATTATTACTCCAAAGCACCACAATACCCCCACTCCGACCAATACAATCAATAGCCAAACAACTAGCAAAATTAAGTTCAACTCTAAGGGCTTCAAGCCTTACACCATAGGACAAAGTTTCAAAAAGGAACACTATATCTGGGCGACGTACCCTAACCATCTCTTTTAGCGTCGGAATTGCAGGACTAGGGCCTAAGCTCCTACAATTCCAGCTTAGGATAATCATAATTCCCGGCAAGCCCCAATGCCGGGACTTGCCGTTAAAAAATGGTCTTCATCATCACCTTGTTGTCGTGAGCCTTCTGCTTTATCAAACATAGTGTCCTCATCTTTATTCATGTGATCACCAACTGCTGTTGTCGGGCTCGCTGTAATTAATTTGTCCAGGCGTTTCCTTTTTTTTCAATTCCAGAAGGGTAATATCGTCATTCTCTGAGTCATCAAAGCATGGGTTGTGCATAACGGCATTTTAAAAATTAGGAATTGATTTCCCATAATTACGGAAATCATTGCCCAATCCCCTGATTACCGCATCCCTTTGAATGCCGTCTTTATTGCGCATACCATCTGGGCTTTGACCATCGCCGGCAATTTCGCCGCTGCTATTCCCGGAGAAGCGGACCTCTTCCCCCGGGCTGTCATCGCGGAGCCACTTCTCCCCCTCCTGCTGCGTGTTCCGACGATCGACAGCCTTGATATCTGCACTCCAGTTTCGCGGTACATCCCCATCCGAAGAGTTGAAAAGGATATCACACATGTGTTCCGAATGGCCAAGTTTGCCACAAATGTAGCAAATTTGATATAGCCTCTCATATTTAAAAGCCACCATGGTAGAGTTGCCTCCTACATTTATCTTTCGACCCTTTTTGAGCGGAGTGTTGGTATCGAGCTCAACCCTGATCCGCATATATTTCTTACATGACGACCCCTTATTAGTGGTATCATATTCCAAGAACTTCCCTATGTAGTTGCCCAGAGTGCGTCCGACAGTTTCCGAAAACGTCCCATATGGCAATTTGTGAATCTGAACCCAAAAAACAATTTTGTGCAATGGAACTTGATCGGGGTTCTCCCCAATCTGTAGTCGATGGAGTAAAAGTGGATGGTTGCCAATGTGCCATTGCCCTCCATCAAGTACCCACTGAAGATCCAGGATGTGGAAAAACTGTACAAGGAGGCGACCCCCTCCAATATCCCGGATCGCCACTCCCTTACGTGGTTTCCTAACCCCGCAAGTCTACCCTTTGCCACATTATGATTGATAGTCTGTTCCGTAAGAAATCTTCCCACCAGGCTTAGGTTCGTTGTCTGATAAGATGTATTCAGACTCTCCAACTCTAAAACTAACTCATCCTCCTCCTCCATCAATTCAAGATCCTCAGAAAACCAACTCTCAATAGGGAGAGACGACTAAAAAATCAAAAGTAAAACCCCACAGACACACGAGGTGCACCACGCGTTTTAAATTGAATTATTGTGTAAAATTAAGTTGTTGGTAATATAAAATAAATATGCAGTATATAATTTAATTTGTGATAGTAACATAAATATTAATATTGTCTATTTTTGTAAATATATATGTATATATATACACATTTATGTTTTCTTATATTATTATAGGTAACACTTATGTGCACCAGTTATACCGTACAACTAATGTATAACTAATATTGTTAAATAGAAATAACTAATATTGTTTAGTAAAAATTACTCCTATTAATACAAAAAAAAAATCAAATTCGTAAAAGAAAACCTCTACAAATAGAGTCCAATATTTAAATATTTTGTTACACAAATGGAGTCCATCTATTTCTAGGTTGCTCATTTCTTTTCAATTTCATATTTTCAAATCTTATAATTTTAAATTTGTTATTGAATTTGTAATTTATTTTAAGTGTATGATAATTTTTTTTTCATATTATAATTATGGATTTAGAATATCAAATAATTTTTATTTACTTTTTTGCATATTTAAATGTAACAAAAATCAATTATACATAATATTTATTAAAAAATATTAAAAAATAATTATTTAGATTGAGTAGACGTCACTGATAAAGTAAAGAAAAGTTAAAATTAGGTTGATAAAGTAAACAAAGTTAAAATTAGGTTGGATGGTAGATTGTGTATGAGTAACATTCCTGTGAATTAGGTCTATACATGAACTCTATCACTATTACGTGCAAAAATTAATTATCACTGTCATGTATAAAATTTTCACTCTTTAAAAAACATTTTATTTTTAAAAGGGCTAGGTCTTGTATGCACCCGGGTGCACCGTGCACTCATAGTGTATTTTAGAAGCGTGCAACTTGTTATGCCGAAAAGTGCGACTTATTTACACATAAAAGTGCAACTGTTAATATTGGAACATAGTTGCATGATTCTCTTTGGAATTGTTGCACGTTTTTAAAAATGCACTAAGAGTGCACGATGCACCCGGGTGCACATGAGACACTCTCTTTTAAAATAGTGATAAATTTTGTGCATAACAGTTATACTTTTTATACATAACAACGATATTAAAAAAAATGAGTTCACGATGAACTCAAGTTCACACTAATTTTTGTCGTTGTGTATATAAATAAGAAGAAAATGAATATTATAAAAATACACCAATTGCACAATTTGTCGTTTAATATAGTGCTGACTGCTGAGAGGTACATAGATTTTCTTGGTTCGTCCAAGTTGCAATTTCCAGCAAATTCCCTTATTTATTTATTTTTAGGTGGAAATTCCGAAATTCTTTTGAGACATCTCTGACAACTCAAAAGAGAATTTTAAATGAAATCCTGACTTTGCTATCCGTATAAGCAAAGCTATCATCTTTCAATTAGTTGTCCAGAACCATCCATAATTCATAATCCACCACCTCAGGAATTTTTTAAGATTCAGGCATGTATTTGTTCCTTATAAATAATCAAAAAAAAATATGTATAGGTAAAATTAGATTCTCGATATGGATACAATTATTATCAATTAGTATTTATGTAATTTATGGTTATATCACTACTACAACTTTTTTTTTTTTTTGAAAATATCTCATCAAAGAGTTTTTCTGGAATAGTTGTATTGTGCAATTAGTTTGCAATTTACAGTAAAATAAATAATAGGAGTTTATTTTTAATAAAACTACTAATATTGTCAAATCGCTATTCCTCCTTCCCGAATTAACTTGAATATATAGTTTAACTTGAACATATAGTTGAACATACAAAATAAAAAAATGTAGCAATGAGTTAGATTTCAAGGGTAATTTTGTCATATTTTATATATGAAGTAAATGAATGAGTTGGATTGTGTGTGTGAGTCCAAAAGTAATGACTTGTAAATATTGTTTATAGAGATTTTTCTATTTTGACTTTGAGAGTGCAAATTATTTTGAAACATCCAAATAAAAAAAATGTATAAATTATTATGAGACAAATGAAGTACCTTTTAACGAAACAACTAATATTGTCTGAAAATTCACACGAAATGCCCCAAGTTATTTACATTCAAGATGTTGATATTTTCACCCAAGACTTGAAAAAAAAAATCAAATTTTCTCAATCCATTACAATTAAAGCTAAAACAAAGAACAGACACAAATAAAAGCTTTTCTTGCTATCTAGCATCAAGCTAAACACCAAACTTTGTACATCAAAATTCCAACTACAAATCAAGAAACAACCACAAACATTATTATTTTGCTTCAAACTTAAAACAGATCCTCTGCATTATCAAGTGATCATACTACAATTAAAAATAAATCCAATCAAGGAAAAAAAAAGATCTTAGCTTGCAATAAGGCCATTAAGTCTAACATTGCCTTTCTGTTTAATCAATATCTTCAGCTGAGCTTTTTGACATTCCAATTTGTTGCCCAAATGCTTACTGCTTCTGCAGCCAATTGCTCGAACGACTTTTGGGAATTCGACAAACCCTTTTATCCCTCTTTTGATATGAGGATTCTCAGCTTCTGCACAACTTTTTCTCAAAGCAATGGAATTAACAGAAGCTGACATCTTTTCTCCTAGAACAAACCTTATTTTTTCTCCAAATGTTGCATGATGAGAATTGGCTTCTTGATGATTTACTTTCTTAGACGATGATGATGATGACTCGGGCCCCATTTTCTTGGAGATTTCAAGTTCCGACAACCTCTCTTCTAACACGATTTTTGCCTCCGCAAGTTTCATTCCTTGTATAAGGAAAAATCCGAATAGTAAAATTAATTTCCGCAATTCAAATAATTTTTCAAATGATCTCAAATATAATGTTTATGAAAGCGGATTAATTACTTAGGCATATATCAAGTGATACTATTGCTATTATCAAGTGATACTATTTCACTTATAAAGGGATACCATTGCACTTATCAAGTGATGCCATTCAAAATTTGAGCTGAAAATATTGTTGTTCATATCAAATGATACTATTGCGATTATCAAGTAATACCATTTCACTTATCAAGTGATACGTTTCAAAATTTGAGCTAAAATATTTTCGTTCATATCAACTGATACTATTGCTAAGACCAACTAATACTCCGGACCCAATTAGATAATGAATGAGACTGCGCACTCTTAATCTAATCGAAATTACAATCAATAATCACATCATCAGATTGATCGATCCAACAAACGAACCTCAGCCGTGCGCAGCATTTTCCTCTCGTCATCCATCTCTTTCTTCATGCGAATAATCTCCGATTTTTGAGCCGATATTTCCTTAGCAAGCTGTTCACAAACTCTCTCCAACGCTTCCCTCCCTTTCCTCTCTTCAAACATCTCCCTCCCTATCTTTTTATTCAAACACTCCATTTTCTTACGCAATTTGCGTTCACACTCGAGCTCAGCCTTCAGTTCACTGATCTGGGCTCGCGCCATTTCTAGCTCGGATTCTGTAAAAGGCTTGATAAACGTCAGGTCCCAGAAAGAGGCGGCGATCTTTCTGGCCGAAATCGGGAGATTGAGCCTGTGTATTTCCTTGTGATCAGCAGAGTAGTCCTGTTCTTGTGGCTTTTGATGGGAGATATAGAAGGGGTTTTCGTACAATTTCCAGGCGGGAGCGATTGGAATATTATTGGGAGGATTATTTTTGATCTTCATCATCATTATCATCATGTCTTCCATCTTTGTTGATCCTACTACAGCTCTGCAGATTGGGAGACTTTGCTTTTCTTGGTACTTAATAATGTGGCTTTCTTCTTCTTTTGCTTTTGGCTTTGTGTTTTGTAGGGCCATTTGGTTGATGAAAAGCTTCAAAGAAATGGGGATTAATTAGAAAGTGAAGGGAAAGTTGAATATATCACATGATGCACCTCTTACTTGGAATTTAATGGTGGAAGGTGATGCCCTATTTAAATCACTTGTTTGATTGGTCAACATCCATTTCGTTTTCTTTCCCTATCTTTCTGCTTTATGTTATAAATGCATGTGTGGTGGATTATGAGAGTAAAAATGAAGATGAATTTCAAGCAGTTAATCTGCAAAAAATATTAGCTAAGTTTATGTATTTTATAGTAACTTTTTTTCTGTTTTAGATCTTTTGTCTTTTGAAACTAGTAGTGCAAAAGGTTGGTATATGCATTTACTTCGAGTTCGTAGTTCGTACTACCTTTATTAGGGTGTTCTCTCTCACATCACATGCTGGAATTCTGTTGAAAATATTTAATTTCACCACTGATAATTAGTATACACTCTTTCCATTCGATAAATATAGTCATGATTGTTATTACTCGGTCTTATGTGGATTTTGATGTGGCTTTGTTATTTACTGACTAACAAACAAGATGTACACGTGTTGAACACGGAATGAACTGGATATAAAGAATAAATATATAGATGTTTGGTAATAGACTTGTGAACCCTTTATTTGACCTCAATGAGTCTATTTATACAGGTTTGCTAGCATGGACGATCATTTTTATTGATAAGATTACACATAGTAGTGACACGTATGCCGTGGGACTTCCCTATCTGACACCTGCCTTTTCTTCCACCTGAAGTCTTCGACTTGTCTTCCAGGTGTCTCGTGACTGGTATCTTGTTAGCCTACAAGGCTTGCTGCAGGCCCCATTCTTGGAGCCCCACGTGCTCGACCCGTGTTCGCCCAATGTGGCACACGCGTAAGGTCCCTACTGGACCATGTCTTTGGTAGCACCTTGTGTTCACCCAACGTGGTGAACACGTGTTTGGTCTACGTTGTTGATCGACGACTTCGCCTATGCGGCAAACGCAATTGGGATTGTAGACTTGACTTCGACGGTCATTGGTCCACGTGTGTGTTAGGCGAACATGTTTGTTGCGGAATGAGCACAATAATACCCCCTATTCTGGCCGCCTGTGCTCGTCTCGGGGGCAAGAAATTCTTGCACATTTCATCCTACATTTCTCGTGGCGACGCCTCGAATTCCGCAAAACGCGGCATCTCGAGGTTTGAAACCTGCTAAACTCCATCATGATAGGAGAGATAGCGGCACGTGAGCCACGTTGATGACATACATTCATATCTAAATATATACACATGTGTATATATCCACCTCGAGGGGAATGATTCAAATTTTGAAAAACCCTAGAACCTATAAAAAGGGTCATTCAGTCCAAATTTCCCGCTTTCTCTCTTCTTCCTCTCTGAAGATTTCTGACAATTCCTTTCTTCTCCCGGCGAAAATTTTCCGGCGACTCCTTTTCTTAGGTAAAAAAACTTTTGTTTTTTGCTATTTTCCTTATGTCTGCATCTTCAGTTACTATGTCTGATTCGGTGGGGTCGGACTCGCATCGCCGCCGCGCGGAATCACCACGCCTCCTCCACCGAAACCTGGGTAAGGAGTCCATTTCTGACGTCAGCGCCTCCGGATCGAAGGCCGGCAAACTACCACGACCGGGGTCAGCTGCGTTGTCGTCCTCCATCGAGGACGCTAACACCGAGCCCCCTATTGATGTTAGTACCGCCGAACACACTAAGATGGCGAAAAGAAAGAACCCCCTCGAGTTGGAAAGGATCCAGGCCGAGAGAAGGGCCCAATAAGAGGCTAGAGAGGCCTTTATTTGACTTCAATGAATCTATTTATACAGGTTGACTAGTATGAGCTGCCATTTTTATTGATAAGATTACACATAGTAGTGACACGTGTCCCGTGGAACTTCCCTAACTGACATCTGTCTTTACTTCCACCTAAAGTCTTCGACTTGTCTTCCAGGTATCTCGTGACTGGTATCTTGTTCACCTACAAGGCTTGCTGCGGGCCTCGTTATTGGGGCCCCACGTGCTAGATCCGTGTTTGCCCAATGTGGCGGACACACGTACAGTCCCTGCTAGACCATGTCTTTGGTAGCACCTCGTGTTCGCCCATCATGGCGAACAAGTATTTGGTCTACGCTGTTGATTGACGACTTCACATGTGCGGTGAACACACTTGGGACTGTAGACTTGACTTCGATGGTCATTAGTCTACATGTGTGTTAGGCGAACACCTGGCCTTTCATCTTTGACATGTTGCGGACTGAGCACAATAATAATTCTTTTTGCCATGTCTCATATTATAGTAATTTTATATTAAAAATGTGTAAATTATTTAAAATACCTCTATCTAATGTTGGAAATGCACATGTTTATAATATAAAGTGTATTATGAGTGAATGATATATTATAGGATTTATAGGTAAAATTTAGAATTTCAAGCAAACTAAGGGTGTGTTCTAGAACACAAGAGAGAGGCTAGAAGTGCTTATTTTTTTTCAAAAGTTAGGTCACACCAACTTTAAAAATAAGCACTTCTTCACTAATGTGTAGAGGTTGAAAACAACCTCTCAATAATTTTTTATTGATCTGTGTAAAACTCCAAATATGATTATCTTTGTGGGATGAAGGGAATATAGTTATATACAACTACATATACTCCATATTAAAAAATTGTGTGTGTATATATATTTATCCTGTTTTGTTGTTAGTGCCTCGAACATTTGTGCTGGAAAATTTTGAGAATCAGACAAATATTAATGAGTTGGTCTCCCATGAACAAGTTTCATACTATGAATTTAGATTATTTGACTCATTTCACCAATTTCAACATATTTTTTTAATTCACTAAATTTGACCCGAATCATACTTTGGATAAATTCAAATGCCCATAAATTAAAAATAAGTTTAATTGCATGAAACTTGTTCACCCTAAAGTTTGCCGGGTAAAAAGCATAAAACACCTCTGTGTTTCATATAAAATGCCCAAAACACCCCAATGTTTCAATAAATACATAAAACCCCTTTTATTTTGCTAAAATATGCACAAAACCCCATTTCTTCATTTTTTTAATGGAGAGTGTGTGTCACTCTCCCTTAATGAGACTGAGTATTAACTCAAACTTATACAAAATATACATTCTCCCTGTGCATTATAAAATATGCACGAAAACCCTCTGTGTTTCATAAAATATGCATAAAATTCCACCGCGTTTCATAAAATATGCACAAAACTATCTCACATGTGTTCTATAAAAATAAGTAGAAAAAATTCATTTTCGTCACTTTTTAATTGAACATGTTTGTAACTCGAGTTTTTTTTAATTGATGTTTTATATTTTCGGGGTTCTTGTTGTACTCATGTCGTTTTTTTTAAAGAACTAACAATTTTGAACTTTGGTATAATTTTTAGATTATTAATGGTTAATCTAATTTATCTGTATTTTTTATTTATGTGCTTTTTATTAATTGTAGTAAATTTTTTTATACTCTTTTTCATTAATTTTTTAATTTAATGAAATATAAGGGAGATTTATATATTTATTGAAACATATATTGTGTTTTGTACACTTTATATGAAACAAAGGGATTTTATGTATATATTAAAATAAAGGGCAGAGTGTGCATACTTTAATAAAATATAAAAAAATTTATATATATTTATTAAAATACAGTGGTGTTCTGTGCATTTTATATGAAGCATAAAGTGTTTTTTTTTTTTTTGCTTTTTACCCGTAGTTTGCCAATATTAATTAATGGGTCTAAACCTGATAACAGAGAGTGACTCAAGATGATCGAAGTTAATTAAACAAGTATTTTCGTTGGTAAATACATTTATATGTTTTCTTGACAACCATGTTTCAAAATTTCAACTGTAGGGTCCATTCATCCTGTGGATTATTACAAGTATAATGGACCCATAAATAAATGCCACATAAAAAAATAACTGAGAATCCCTTTCTTGAATAATACCAAACGAATTCTACGTGAACGCAATTTACACAGAGAGAACCTTCAAGTAATTTTTCTTTTCCACGATGCAATAGTAAAAGACAAAAATTTTATGAACTGAGTTCATGTTAACTCTTTTATTTCATGTATCACTTATATTCTTTTATTTCATGTATCACTTATATATATATAAAGTATTACTATTTAAAAAATACTAAAATTTTTAATAGTGACACTTCGTATGTATAACAACGACACTAAAAATGGAGAGTTCATGTTAAAAAAGTAAAAATACATAATATAGAAATTAATATCAAAAGAACCAAAATTGATACCAAATTAATGATCAAATTGAAAAAAAAAAACACTCACAGAGTTATTGAAAATGGGTGGGTCTCATGTACATCCAAGTGCACCATGCACTCATAGTGCCACCTAAAAAAAATAGAGGATTGCCTACGGAATATTTCAATGTGCCTATGAACTTCCCAACGAAAATAATTTAATTCTTAAATAGTAAAGATTGTCTACGATTTGCCTACAAAATTTCTTAATCATATAGACATTTTCATTCATAGGTAAATTTGCATACGAAATGTAATTCGTAGGTAAATTTATTTGTAAGTTCATTGCCCGTTTTGTACCAACGAGCCGGAATCTGTAAGACACGTTTTATTTGAATGTTATTTTGCATCTCGTATTTGGATGGAATGTGTTGGTTGGTGTTGAGATATTTTAGTTTTGATGAATTATACCAAAACATTATCAACTTGTGTTATTGAAGCTAATTTACAGATAACAAGTTGAGGGGGAACAAGAGAACAAGTTGAGGGGGAACTCACGAAATCAGAAGAAGATGATCGAGATCGCGAAATTTGCGAGATTTAGGTGATCGAGATCGAATGAGTTAGATGAGTTCGAGAGTTAAAGCGATGGTTGTGCAAAATCGAGAGAGAAGAGAAGAAAGTTGCTTACCGATCGGAAGATCGATGACAGAAACGAACCGATCGATGATCGGAAGAACAATGAGCCGATATGGTGATCGGTAAGAGCGCATAAGCCGATCGTAAAGAAACCGGACCGTAAGATCGAAGAGAAGGTTGAAGATCAAAAGAGGAGGATGAGATCGATCGAGATCAGACGCGGATCGAGATCGAGATATGAAGATGAAAGCGGATGATCAAGATCGACGTGATTGAGATCGAGATATGCTAAAACCGACATGCTAAACCTAATGTACCGACCGATGCTATCCCGAGATGTTGATCGAAGATGTGTTGATCGATCGGTCGAATGATCGGATCGCAAAGAAGAAATCGATAGCTTTGAGTCAAAGTGACTCGAAGGTCGGGATGACCAGAGAATCGAACCCGCCACTTCGGTCGGCTTTGAAGTGTCGGTATATTAAGGTCCGACAAGAGAAGTCTGCTTTGAATCAAGTATCCCGAGGCTCGAGATAAACCGAGGCTCGGATGAGACCCGAAGGCTCGACAGACTGAAGGCTCGAGATAAACTCAAGGCTCGAGAGATAATCAAGATCCCGAGACTCGAAGAATTTGAGGAATATAGCCGTTAGAATCGGTGGCGTGGACCAATGAGAGGAAGACAACCCGACTGAAGAAGTGCCAGACTTACAAGAATAATATGGATTTGAATGTGATTCTCTCCAATCCAGAATATTCAAATCCACACTATAAATCAAGGTCTTTCATCATTCTAATGTGTGGATGCGTGGAGATTATATACTAAAAAATATCAGAGCCAAAGAGAGTTATACCCAAAGCATTCCCACCCTAGAACACAAGTGCAGAGATATACAAATATGTTCAAGAGTGTTCTAGAACTCAATCTAAGCAACCCACGATGTATCCTAGCTTAGAGAGATTTTCCCAACCTTAGCATTGAAATTAAACAAATGTAAGGGAAAATCTCAACCTAGTTGAAACCAAACAAACCTTACCCAAATCAGTCGGTTAAGTTTGTAGGTGAGTGTGAACTCGGTAAACATCTAGCAATCCCGAAAGGGAGGGTAGGCAATCCCGAGTGAGGGTGACAAGTCCCGTTGGAGTGTGAACTCGGTAAACATCTGTAAGCAATCCAGTGGAGGGTGATAAGTCCCGAGGCGAACCCGAGAGGGTGATAAGTCCAGTTGGAAGGAATTTCCCTAGGAACAGGGAGAGTGGATGTAGGAGCTTGAGTCTCCGAACCACTATACTTTGTTGTGTTTTTTACTGCTTTACGTTCTTATCTTGTCATATGCATTCAATTATAAGCAAAACACAACACAACACATGAGCTTAAAAACGCAAAAATCTGGAATCACCATTCCTTCACCCCTGTTTTTTATATGCATTTCATGATTATTCCGCATTTCATGGGTTTTCCACCGGGCCTATCAATTGGTTTGGATAGTGCACAGTTTTATCATCTATCCCAAAGATTAGTCTACTCCATTTTAGTAGACTCATCGGAGGGAAGGATGGTAAAACTCTCATGGTGGGACTGTGGGAGTGTATTACTTGGACCATGAGGAACGTCCGAAATGCCATAATATTTCGGCAGGAGAAACCAGAGGTTAAAGATACTGTTGAAGACATCAAAAGAAAACTTTGGAGCTGGATAGATGCAAAAGGATCATGGAGACATAAAGTTACTTTTAATGAATGGAACTTGGAGCCTAGGAAAATTCTTGGCTAGTTATGTTTAAATTGTAATTTTGTGAGGAGTAACATGTTTCCTCTTACTGGGCTTTTATAGTCCAATTCTTTCGAAATCATTGTACACTTGGGTACTACTCATGCCCTTTTCAATGAAATTTCCTTTTCCTATAAAAAAAAAGTTATTTCTGAACTACAAATATAATTGCCAACGAAAATATAAATCGCCTTGAGAATTATCTTTTGTAGTTAATTTTTTTGCCTATGAAAATTATAAATGTGTAGGTAGTTTTTTTGTAGGTAATTTGTTTGCCTAATAAATTATTTTGTGTAGGTAATTTTTTTATACATTATTCTAAAAATTTGTAGGCAAATTGCAGGCAATACTCACTCTTTAGGGACCAAAATATTTTTGTAGGAAACTTCCGAAGTCATTTGAAAATATTTGTAGACAATTCTTCATTTTTGTGTAGTATCATTTTAAAAATCGTCATGATTTGTTATATTAAAAAGTGCTTGATTTGTTTCTAATTTTGAGCCGTCTGTTATTTTCTCTTATTAATAATTACATGATTCAATATAAATAAATTATATTTTTTAATATAATAAATTATATAATTTTAAAAAACATTATTAGTGGACGGTGCACTTAATACCTAATAGACTTACTTCATTGGAAATACTAACTGTAGGAGACAATCTAAATTATAGAATCATCTCGTAGGGAATTCTCTCTCTCAACCTCCAACCTAATTCTCTCTCTTCGTTTTGAAGATAAACCTCATCCTAATTGTGCTGAGCAGTGGTCATCCAGCTGAAAGCCGTTCTGGAAAGAGAAAAAAAGGCACATTCTAACGTGGGTATGAAATCATGATTGCTTCGGTTTACCACATGGATGGTCCTCTCCTGTCCCCTACAATGGACCCTTTCGACAATTCTCCTCAATCACTTATCATTGGCCTACCGCCAATGTGATGATTAAAGGTGTGTTTACAAAATATTATCCTTTGATAAAGTGATTATGAGAAAATTAATTATAGTAAAAAAATTAAAAAATAAAATAAATAGTGTGTATAAAAAAAGCTAATAATACTTAAAAAAAATGCGCATAAGCTACCAAAAACACTCAATTTTCAACTTTTAATTTATACTCCATCTATTCTGTTTTAGACTGTCCAGTCACTGTTTGATTCGCGTTTTAGCGAGAGAGTTTTTTATTAGTATATGAAATGATAAAGTGACTTTTAAGGAGATGTAGGATAGATAAGGGGTAGCACTATCATACCCCACTTTAAAAATCTATTTATCGTTTCAAATACTAATAAACAACTCGCTTGTTGAAACAGAGTCAAACAGTGACTAAGCAATCTAAAGCAAGACGGAGGGAATACGTTAAAACACGAGTCAAACAGTGACTGAGCAATCTAAAACAAGACGGAGGGAATAACTTTTAAGAGCTTATTTAATCTAATAAAAGAGAAATAAAAATCTTTAGAAAAAATTACAACTAGATACAAAATTGAGTAAATCATTACAACCAAATACAAAGTGCAGAAATTTGAACTAAATACATGACACTTTAGTTTAAATTTAAACTAAAGTGCATAAATTTTCCGCACTCTGTATCTAATTGTAAGTTTTTGGGTGACTTTATAGTGGAATGTTTTTCTCCCAAAACATTATTCACACAATGTTGTTGACTATAATGACTTATAATTTCTTGCAAACACCCCCTAAGGATCGCTAGGCTTGTTACAAGAAATAAGAATAAGAATATAAGGAATGAAATGATTATATATGTTTCTTAAGGTTGCATTGTTTGGTCGATAATAGGAATCACCATCATAATCATTAATGTTGTTTGGTTTGCCAAAAATCTTTAGGAATGGAATGAATTTAATTGATTTTTTAAGAGAGTAATATTATTTTAATACTATTTTTTTAGTGTAATAAAGGGTGGACGAAAGGTATACCCCTAAAAAAATTAAGGAATAAATGATTCTCCAGTTTTAGAATTTGGGGATTACCGTAGAGGTTTCAAAGTTATCAATTAAAACACTCAACCAAGCATCTCCTTCTTATGCATGTATAATCGATTAGCGACCGTGTGGCAATCAATCGGGATCCATGGAGAAGATGGTCAATTCAAGATAGCTTAAAAGACCTTCAAGTGGTCAAGGTCGCAAAGAGCCATACTGAACAGGGAGTCCAGCCGACCAGGGGGCCTGACCGACCAGGTAACGATCACAGCGAGGAGACCACGTCCCCAACGGTCAATTATGTGTGGCAAGCCGACCGAAGTTGGCTAGGACAGCGTGGTCGCCCATCGTATTTATGGAAAAGATGTCGAATCGACAGCAAAGCGCATTATGAGGATAGTTATGGATGATTCCCGGCGATAATTATGAAAGCTGGAGATCGTGTAAATCCTGCAAAGATCTGAGAATCTAGGGTTTCTCGTGCGGCCTATTAGGGTTACACGATCCATCTTGTAATCTTATAAGTAGTAGTAATTCCTACGTGAAAAAGGGTTAAAATCTTAGAGCTTTTAGACATATATATAATAAATATCCTGACTTGGTATTGCTCCAAACATAGTCTTTCCGACGATCTGGATTGCCAAATCACTTGTTCTTTACATTTTATTGTTTCTTAGCCATTAATTACGTGTTTGTTGCCCTAGAGATGTTTTCTAGGTAACAACACTCCTAAGCATTTATACTTGGTAATTACTCGCAACTCTAGCAATCTACTTCAGTTTGGAATTATCTACTATATATTTAATTCAGAAAATTTCTTTAAGTAACCATGAATATTTTTAAGTGTAACTTGACCCAAATATCAAGGTGAAGCTTTCTACGATAATTACTTTTTGAACTAAGTGGTGGAAGAGAGAAATAAATATATTGAGCCCATCAGTAAGAGTTTAAATTACAAATTTCTTATAACTTTGACCTCAAATAGATTAAATTTCACAACTTTTTTTATCGTCGATTTAGTCACAATAACTTTGACAATGTTCAATTTACGTCTCAAGTCCGTCGAAAAATTCAAATCTACGATGTTTCGCTGATTGAATTTGGGGCTTTTGGATTCCGGGACTTCCACGTGTATTTTTTTTGACAGATTGAGAATTCAGTTTTTTGACTTTAAGTGTTTATTTGTTTTGATTTTTTTAAGACAAAGTCTAGGATACAAATTTGTATACATACAAATCCTAATTGAGACCCAATTTCACTTTACCCAACCCATCATTGACCCGCTTGATCGGGTCATTTTAGACCCGTGAATTAATTAATTTTCTAAATTGATTGATTTGTATCTATACAAATTTATACAGTAAACCTACTATTTTTTTAAATATATGACCTGTAATTCTAGGTGTAAAATAAATAAATAAATAAATATTATATATAGCAGTTTAGTCATAACCATGACCGAAAAGCCTCAAATTTGATCGACAAAATGAGGTAGTTCTGAATTTTTCAGCGGGTTTCGAAAGAAAATTGGACATTATCAAAAATATTAAAATTAAACTCACATAAAAAAATTATGAAACTTAATTTATTTAAGGACGAAATTATGACCCTTTGTGATTTAAACTGCCACCGATAACATCAATTGTTGAACATTTTTTTTAATAATGAAGTTAAGAAACGTAATGGCTGCACATGGTGGCTGGTTAGAATGTAGAGATGTACGTGGATTGATTTTTTTTTTTTCCCGTTTCAACTTAATATTAAAAACTAATATAAAATTTAGTACTTTCCACTATAATCAAATTCAAGAGTCAAGAGAGATCATCATATCGTCTCAGCAAATTACCAAATCAAATGCAAAATCATTGAAAAAGGTAAATAGTTTTACTTAGATTTTATTGATAATTAATCATTTTTTTCATTATAGTAAGTCATTATTTTTTTTTTTTAGTAACTTACGTGAAGCAAATTACATCGTATGAACTCTATCACTATTATAGGTAAAAACTATCTCTGTTATGCACAAAAACATTCACTATTTACAAATATAAAGTATTTTCTAAACAATGATTATTTTTATGCATAACAATGATAGTTTTTATGCATAACAGTGAGAGTTTTTGTACATAACAGTAATACTAAAAAAACCAAGTTCACAGTGAACTCCGCTTCACACAAGTTTTTATCTTTTTTATTATTATTATCATTTAGTTACTATCATTTAGGAATGGGTTAATTCTTGACCTATATATTTAATTGAATCACTATTCCTCTTTTTTAATTAAATGTGCGTATCAATTTCAGTATTTAAGTTTGGTGTCCTGTGATTCAACAATTAAATGAAGAAACAAAAATTCGGTTCTTCTTTTAAAAAAGAGGAATGCTCAGTCGAGTACTTCTCCCCCAAACTCGAAAATTAAAACATCAAGCAATATTAAAACTTCAACTCACATTGAACTCCACCTAAAGTTCATCGAATTGATGTTCAAGCAGTGGAAAATGTGTGTACAGTATAATTTTGATGTTCAAGCAGTGGAAAATATGTGTACAGTATAATTTGTCTATAGAACGCGATCCAGAAAAGCATTCACAGAATATAGACAAAAACTTATATGAGACGGTCTCATACATGAGACCGGGTGTAACTTAGCACAAATTACACTCACATCTCTCAAAATGTTTAAGCGTCAATGCCCAACTTATGCCCCGTCTCACCGTGAGACCGTCTCATGCATGTGTGCCTCATAGATTTATAATATGGAACAACATACAAAATGAAAGGAAGAGGTTATGTAAGAGATAGACTGTTGGGATTTAGGGTCAAACAAACTTCCCACTAGTTCTTGAATGATCATTGAGCCCTAGAGTTAGAAAGGTGTTAAAGGAATTGCTTAGAACTATTCATACCTATAAGGTGCATCTTCTTTTACGGTGTTTATTGTGAAAAAATCTGAAAGTAAAGTGTGCTTAGCTTGGAGTAATCTCAAGATAGATAACTGTTATAACTAAAGCGAGAAATATATAAAAACGAACGAGAAATAAATGACACATAATTTTACGTGGTTCATTAATAACGTGTTAGCTATGTCCATAGACAAAAGAGAAGATCATATATTATTCAGATGACTACCGTATTACAGAATAACAATAGGTCAAATATGAATATACATAATTCCTAACAGATTAGGCCATAAGCCCAAAACAAAGATTGAGCCCAAATAATTAACACGAGCTTTATAGTGCACTTGTATCAAAGTCACCTGAACTTCTAAAATAACATTGGGAATCTCTTCACCTTTAATCATTAATTGATGTGGGACAAACTAAGGCTTCGTAAATAGGATTACGAAGTCCTCTCACTTTTGATATAATCCGATGGGGGACAAAACAAAAACTCTTTATTTTAACACAATTTCAATAATAAACCATTGGAAAACTTATAGTGTTCATTAGGGATGTTAATGGGTCGGGTCGGGTATTTAGATACCGGACCGACTCACTCTTAAACAATGGGCGGGTCGACCATTCTCGAGTCTGGAGGGCGACCCATATTAAATATTTTTTCATATTTTGTTTTATTTTACAATTTAAAATATTGATATCAATAGATAATTTTAATTTAAGTAACATATTATATTTCATATAGACCTTAAAAAACGTCTATAAAGTTGAATTTTGTTATCTACATATTACTACCTCCGTCCCATAAAAACGTCCACCTTTATTATCGAGTTTTAGTGAGCGAGTTGTTTATTAGTATTTCAAATGATAAAGTGATTTTTAAGGAAGGGTATTATAGATCTACCTCTCATCTTTTATATGCATCTTTAAAAATTATTTTATCATTTCAAATACTAATAAAAAACCCGCTCGCAAAAACACGTGAAAACAGTAAACGTGCACACTTTTATGGGACGGAGGGAGTAATAGATATGAAAAAATATAAAAATATATTATATAACATATATTTTGATTTTTAATATATAAAACGGGGCACGAGTTCGTGTAGCTTGGGTCCCGAGTAATACCTAGACCCGTTCCGATCAAAACAATGCGGGTCAGGGCGGGTCAGGGCGGGCCGAGTAATATTGACATCCCAAGTGTTCATGTGTCTGAGGATAAACACGCAAGAAAACTCTCATGCATGTTGGCCAGTGGGGATAGTCATGATGGATAACCTATTGAAAAATTTCCAATGTTTAGGTGCGTGAGGATAAAACACGCAAGAAAATACTCGCGTTGTCATATCCCGATTTTTCGTAGGCCAAATGTGCATAAATTTTATAAGAATTTGCAGCGGAAAAAAAATATAAGTAAATATGCATTTTAAAACTCAAAAGATTCAAATTTGTCTAAAGAGATGTGACTACAATTAAATAAAAATACTTCAATTTCAAAAGCTAAACATGAACTTAACAAGTCTCGATATTCAAAATAAAATTAATTGTTGTAATAGTAAAATTTAAATAAACACTTGTGACAATCCACCGTCCCTCCACCCACCGCACTCCTTTAATCCGTAAAATATTAAATGTATAGTATGAACAAAACTACTAGCTAAGTGAGGTCATCTTATCAAGATTAAATATAACATACAAATAAAGTGAAAATCACAAATAATTCATGTATGTAAAATCTTTCATGTATGTAAATTCTTTCCATCGAAATAATCAATTACTTCCATGAACACCTTTCTTCAGTCCCGTATTCTTTCTTGTGCACGCCGGTACCCCCAAGGATCTCTCTTCAATCCCGGGTTTCCCGAGGACCTCTCTTCAGTCCCTGGCCTCTCTTAAGTCCCTGGCCTTTTATAAAATTTCTTATATAAATTTTGTCATGCACTTTCATGTAATGCAACAGATAAACAATTATTCATACGACATATTTAATAAAAACAAAGTAAACTACACCTTAAATTCATGTCGTGGATGCAGATGCATGCAACGAAATAACTCCAATCATAAGAATTGAGATAGAAAAAAAGAAGATTTCTTGAAGAGAAAGATTAAGTTCAAATATAGTATAACTTTTGTAAAGATCTGAGAAAATGATTGGAATAAATTTTTGTATTTGATAATAATATATTTGTAAATATTAAAAAATAAATTTGAATTTTAAAAGTATTAAAAAATCTCCTATTAAATATTTAAAAAAAAAACAATAACTAACTTGAAAATTTTGAGGTGTTACACGTTGGTATGTGGGGATAGAATTAGCGGGTAAATTGCACTTTTGGTCCCAAGAGAATGAGTCAATTGCAAAATGGTCCTTTTTTCGACAAATTTGGTCCCATAAAATTTTTCGTCCATTTCTAATGGAAGTGAGTCACGCGCACCATTATTTGCAGATCTGGTCCCAAAAGAAATTACAGATTTGGTCCCATTAAATTGCATATTTGATCCTAAAAAATCAATTTATTATTGTTTTACTATAATTTTCAGATTTTGCATAAATTAATTTATAATTTATTAATTACATCTTTATAATTAATTTATAATATATTTAGTGTAACTTTGAGATTTAAATTTATATAATTAATTTATAACTCATAAATTATTTAGCATTATTTCATAACTAAGATTTATAAAAATCTAATTAATATTTTTTGAATTCGGTTTAATTCTATATTTATTTTTTAATTTTTTTAGATTATACATAAATTATTACTTTATTTGGAAATATTTATTTTTTATTTTAAACTATATAAACTACATATATTATTTATTTATTTTATATTTTACATAAATTAAGATTTAGTTGAAAAAAATTATTTTTATTTTTAGATTATATATATTTTTAATTTTTAAATTTATCTATAAACTATTACTTAGTTTAAAAATTATCTATATATTTTTAATTTTTAAAATTATCTATAAATTATTAATTTGTTTAATTCATTATTTTTAAATTATATATGGATTATATATATATATATCCCTTAGTTTCAATAATTTTATATAAATTATTATTTAGTTCACAAAAATAATTTTTGTATTTTGTAGTCATATTTATATTATATATAAATTTACAATTAATTTGTATTTGATTATGTATATGATTAATTATTTTTTAATATTGTTTTTCTCAAATTTGCAAATTTAGTCCCATAATTTTTTGGTTAACTAACACTTTTCATCCAGTTGACTAATGATTGGAACCAAAACTGCTCAAAAAAGGACCATTTTGAAACAATGGGACCAAAACTGTTTTGAACTCATTCTCTTGGGATCAAATCTGCAATTTACCCTATAATTAGCAGTCTCGCTGCGCCCAACAAAGACCCTAGCAATTATGTATCATCTTATCATCATGAATGTGCATCTTTGGGTATTTACGTTCAATATCTTCAAGGGTTGTACGTTTTGGTGATTTGTTCTTTTACTGATTGTATTTTGCAATTTTTCCCATTAATTAGCATATTATCTCTCAGAAGATATAAGAGAATTCATGTCTACTGCTGCAGAACTACTACTAGTATTATGATGATAGTGGGTTTATGGATTAAATGAAATGGGCGTTTTCTACTGAATAAAATGGGTATTTTAGCGACGAAATGTAATAGGTCAAGTGGCTCGATTAAAAAAATAAAATAAAAAAGAAGGTATTTTAACGATATGGGTTCATTGCCTTTTATTTAAGAAAAATGCCAGTTGAACATTTTGCATTCATAAAGTATACATTTGAATGTAATCATAATATTATTCAATAATAACAATTACAAATATTATTCTATGAAAATCGCTAATAACATTTAGTAAAACACAATTAATAATATTTAATAAAAATAATTAATATTAATCGATGAAAATAATAAAAACTATTAATGAAAGTAACTAATACTGTTTAATAAAGTTAATATACATATATATTTTAATATATAGTGATTCACATAAATTGAACTCATGATAATGCTTTTCTGTAAGAAAAGAACTAGTGATGTACAACAAATACTTAGCGGAAGTTGACCCATCATAGATAAGATCGAACTTGTTTGAAACTGAGTTCACGTTGAACTCTATTTTTTACATATCACTGTTATGTGAAAAAAAACTATTATAATGTTACGTACAAAAACTATCATTATTATGTAAAAAAACTATCACTATTTGAAAAATAAAATATTTATTGAACAGTGATAATTTTTTTTACATATATATAACAATGTAGAGTTCATGTATAGACCTAATTCATGGAAGTGTTACTTCCCATGATAATACTTTTCAGGGATCTTCTACGGTCAGAAACAGTTTCGCCCTTCTTAACGTCAGAAAACCCTTTGATTACCGTTGGATCAGTATAATTTTAATTTTAAATAATTGCACTTTGCATTAGTGTGTTTGCAATGTGAATACTGCAATAACACTGCATTGTCCTGCTAATAAATTAAATTAATATTTATAAAATGATGAAATTATCCAGGACCCATTTGGACCCTTTGACGGACCCAAACCTAGATCTGGACTCTAACTTGGGACCCTGGACCGGGCCGCACAGACCCGAGAACGGCCGGACCGCTATGACCCAGATTGGACCGGACCCGGACTGACTGGCAAGACAAGACTCAGACCCGGACCCAAACCCAGAACCTAACCATGACCCAGACCTGGATCAGACCTGGATCAGACCGAACCCTGACGGACCCGCTCTGGCCCGGACCCAGACCCGAACTCCTAGACCGGACCCTGGACCGAAACTGACTCAAACCTAGACGGGATCTGGACCCTAATCAAACCACGATCCGGATCCGGACTGGCCAAGTACCAAACCGGCCCTAGGCCGAATGGGATCCAAATCGGATCTGGACACATCGGACCGCACCAAAATCCTCACTAGGACTCGGACCTGACCCAGGATCCGGATTCGATCCGGACCCAACCCGGACTCGGACCGGGTCGTGCGGAGGGTTTGGGGAGGGTCGCACATGGGCCGAATTCGGGATCGTGAAATTGATTTTTTAAATTTATGAATGTTGTATTTTTTATTAAAAAAAATATTATAAGGATATTTTAGTAATTTTATTATTTTATTAAAAAAAATTAATTATTTAGTCTTTTGGCGAAATAGGATCGTCCATGGAAAAGTTAAATGATGTGGCAACATTTTATTGAATGCCTAACGTTAGAAAGAACAAAGTCGTTCTTGACCGTAGAAAAGTCCTACTTTTCAGTGAGAACAATTAACTTTATTTAGTAGAAGCAAATAATAATGTTCAGTGAAAATCACTGATACTGTTTAGTATGTTAAACAACTAATATTGTTAAGTGAAAATAACTATTGATGTTGTCTCAGTGAGTTAAAAATTGAAAATAAATAAATAAATGTATAGGAACTCACAAGGATTCAACCCATGACCATTCTATCAAAGTAATGCTTATACTTCCCTTAAATAATTATACTTCTATTAAAAATGAGCCTTGGGTTTTGGTTAATCTTAACTAGGATTTTTGTTTAGGGTTTTCATTTGAGCCCAGGGTTTTATTTAATACTTAGCTAGGGTTTTGGTTTAGAGTTTTCATTCATTATGCATCAAATGTCTAGTTACATTCATTGTATCTAGCTCATAACTTAGCTACCAAAATTAATTAGCATTCCATTAGATTAGATTCCTCATTAACCAATGAGATGAAAGAGACTAGCAAATGATTTTCTCCAACTCTTACAAAGAGCATGTATAATCATTGACCGAGTAAAATATTAATTAGGTTTCTCAATTCTTAAACATGGTATCATGAGTGAGGTAGATCACCAATGATTTATGTAGGTTCTCGTTTCAAAGCTTCCGATCTTTCCTTATTCTTCATCTGATCTCTTCTATTCTTAATATAATCTTCATTTTTCTTCGGTTTTTTATTCAAATTCTTCAACCGTACCTCTATTCTTCAAATTATTCTTCGAATTTTCCTCTCGACTTTCATTAACATGTCGCGTTTATCTACATTCATTACTCTTCCTATTCGATTGGATCAACATAATTATCACTACTACACATTTAAGCTTGAAGAGCCCCACTTGGAAAGCTCTTATTTCAAACAGCTCTCCAAACTTATTTAAAAAAAAATAAAAAATAGACAGTGGTTTGTAACCGCTGTCCAAGAAAATCAATTAGACAGCGGTTCAAAACCTCTTTGCAAGTTCACTTGGAAGGCGGTTATGAGCGCTCTCAAAAAAAAATCAAATTTCCACCATTTTCTATAGCTTCTCCAAAATTTTCCTCACAAATGCATATACTCTCTTGTTCCTTATTCTCATGGTGATTTTTTCAAGTTTGTCAAATATATGATTGTCAAGTTTGAAAAATATGTTATACAATTTGAATTGGTCTACAATATCTCATTTATATATATATTTTCCTAAATAAATAAATATATATATATATATATATATATATATATATATATATATATATTTTAAGAAATTTGAATTGATCTACAATATTTGATTTATATAATTTTCTAAATATTGGAATATATTTTATGAAATTTGAATCCGTCTACAATATACTTAATTTATGAGTAGGTCTCCTGTGAAACTTGTTTAAAGAAAATTATTACTTGTTTAGATGAAAAAATATTACTTGTTTAAAGAAAAACATTACTTATTTAGATAGAAAAGTATTACTTGTTTAGAAGGAAAAGTATTACAAGTTTAAAAGAAAGGTAGTACTTTTTTTTAAAAAGTACAAGTAAAAAATATAATTTTAATATATTTTAATTTAATTTAATTTAAATTTATATAAAAAAATTTATTATATAAAAATGTGATTGAATTAATAAATAAGATAATTAAAATAAAGAATTTTAAAAAAAATATATAAGAAGAAACGATTTTTAGAACATATAGAATTAATTTTATTAAATAAACGCAAGAAAAGTATTACTTCTTTAGATAAAAAAGTATTACTTGTTTAAAGAAAAGAATTACTTGTTTAAATAGAAAAGTATTACTAGCTTTTTTAGATAGAAATGTATAACTTGTTTAAAGAAAAGTATATATTACTTGTTTAGAAGAAAAAATATTACTTGTTTAAAGAAAAATATTACTTATTAAGATAAAAAAGTATTATTTGTTTAGAAGGAAAAATATTACAAGTTTAAAAGAAAGGTACGTAGTGTACTTTAAAAAAAAACATTTAAAAAATATAATTTTAATATAATTTAATTTAAATTTATATATAAAAATTATTATTATATAAAAGTGTGATTGAATTAATAAATAAGATAATTGAAATAAAGAATTTAAAAAAAAATTGTAAAAAAAATGAATTTTAGGACATATAGAATTAATTTCATTAAGTAAGTATAAAGAAAAATTTAGTGCATTTGAATTGATCCCCACTCAGGCGCCCAAGGTCCCGTGTTCGGTCCCCCATGGGAGCGAATAATTGTGTTAATTAATTGGGAGACTTGGTGGCTTATATGTGAGCTGCTTGGTGCGATTAAAAAAAAAAAAAGTGTTGGAGAGCGGTTTTTAACATTGCCATTTTATCAATCGTCAATCGATTTCTTGGACAACGGTTTTTTTATGTCATTGTCAAGCTTGTACAAATGTTTCTTGGAGGCGGTTATACTTAGCCCTCAAGGTCATTTTTATCAACTATCAAAATCATTACTTGGAGGCGGTTATCTTGACTCTCAAGGTCATTTTTAACAGCTGGCCAAGCCCAAATCTTTATTAGTGTATGTTTATTGGTGATCTCAGGTTTTGGCTTCTATACGAGCTCATGCTTTAAATACATATTAGGGACAAACTCTTTTTTTTACCTATATTCATGGTTCAACCCAGTGTTATCGGAACTGGACCGGACTGGTCGATTTAACTGGGAATCGGCCTCGAAATCGGTTCGATTACACCTAAAAACCCGTTTTTATGGTCGGACCAATTAAAATCGGTAAAAAATCAGTCCAAACCGGCAGAACTGGTCAAAACTGGCAGAATCGGTCTAAACTAGTTTTTTTTTTTAATTATGCTGCCAAGCTTTTAGTATGTATTGTATCATTAGAAAAAAATTTCAATTCAAAATCGGTCTATATAACCAAAATTATTTTAACATTAAAAGGTGCTTCAATTCATAAAATATTATAGATATGTTCATATTGAATAGGAGTAGTGTTGTTGAGAGAGACAAGAGAGAAAGAAAAATGAATTAGACTTAAGAATAAATTTAGCAGTTTGTTTTCAAACATGCTTTACGAAAATATGTCTTGTTTGTATAAGGAATTAGAGAAGTGGAGATGAGAACTTTTGAACGTACCGTACAAACTAAGATGGGTATTACTCATTCCAAGAATTTGAATGAAATCATCATCTTACTCTGATAAAAAAATATACATACCTTGCCAAGATGAATCCCACGGCGGCAATTTTCAAAAAAATTAGGGTAGAGTGTCTTTATAAGATTTGGAGTGATTCTCAACTCCTCGATTCCTTGCACAGCTGCAATCGTCAAGTTGGAGTGATACAGTCCATAGCGTGTCACTCATCTTCTCAATCGAAGCGTCCAGTTTTTCAAACCTCTGCTTGTTTAAAATCATGTTGCGCTCGGAGTGGTGATTGATCAAACTTAGCTCTAGTGCCAATTGATGGAACCTCTATACCGAGGTATCCAAGTAACTCAAGAAATTTGACTCAAGTTATTCTAGTCATCAGCAAGAAATCGCTGGAAAGCAGTTCTCAATAAAATTCAATGTAAGAAATCATCCAAAGCTCTAGCAAAACAATAAATAGTCTACTAGAGTCTTAAGCCCATGGGCTAAAACAAAAAATAACAAGATACGGAAAATAAACATAATTAAAGAAATAAAAATCAAATCACAAATAAATCTTCTTCAAATCATTATGCAATCGTTCCCTTCTTTCTCTGATACACTTTGTCACATTTCTCTTCCATGGTCAAAACAGGTACATTCTCATCACAGTGTTGGGTTAGTGGCTCATTTACCTTGAAGAACTCAAACTAGTCAAATAAGTTTGATAATGGTGGGTAGCAATCTTCCAAATCTTTGACGTGATTCCTATGGTAGCGTGAACTTCCCGAATTGCGAGGAGATTTCCATGGCTTCTGTGCAGAAAAGTTGTGTGTGACCAAGAAGAGACGGAGAGATGGAGAAGTGGAGAAGGGAGAGAGAGAGAGCAAGAAAGCGAACTAGAGAGAAAGTGGGAGTATATATGTCTTTTGTGACTTGTGATCCAATTTTAAGGAGTTTTTTTGCACTTTTGGTCCCACAGGACTCCTCATATTTTTGGTCCCAAAGCCGAAATTTTTGACACTTTTGGTCCCGCGACTGAAACGGCCGTCCAATTTTCCGCAAAATTGCGCTTCCCGAACACACGCCGTTAGTCAAAGTTAAATTTTTTTATACGAATTAAATACAAATAACCGTTCATTTTATACTTCAATTTTCCCCCAAATGTTCTGAACCCAAATCCCGTAACCCTATTTCCCCCAAATCCCCGCCGTGGTGAAGTTCACTGAATAATGGAACAAGAAAATGCGGCTCGTGACGCTGAAGACACCCCACCGCTCTGAAAAACCCCTCCCCGTCGCAAAACACCCGATTCAAAATACCCCGACCCGTCGCAAAACTGGGAACCAAAGAGGAGAACGTACGCCCGCCTTCTAAATGAGAAGAGGTCACAAACCGATGCCTAAGCCATATATTCCACCTTTCTTGCGAAGGAAGGATCATCTACACCTTGGAGCCCCCGATTATGGTAAGTCTTTAATTAGGGTTTGTTTTCTTCAATTTCCACCGAAATTTTGAAAATTAGGGCATTTGAGGATTTGGGCATTTTGATTTTGCTGAAAATTAGGGCATTTGCTTAAAAATTAGGGCATTTGGGCATTTCGTCAATTTTGAATTTTTATTCTTAAATATTGAAATTGTTATGCTAAAATTTGCTAAGAGCATGCTGATTTTTATTTTTTTGTTCTAATGTAGGCAAATGCAGTTTTTTGATGACTGTTAAAATGCATCACGGGGGAGCACTTCGTAAAAACCGTAATGGAAATTTAGGATACTTGGGAGGCACAATAAGTGCATTTGATTTTGTTGATGTAACCAGGGTAGATATTGGTTATTTGGATAATTTGATGTGTAATCTGGGGTACAGTGGAACGAAGGTGTATTATGGGCTAGGTAAAACTGGGGGCTTCATGACTATTTATGGTGCATTTGATATTGAACAAATTTTCAATGCGGCTATAGAGAGGGTATCTCATTTTTATGTGAGTGCATTTAGAGATGGCACTGGGCTAGAGTTTGGTGTGATACCAGAGGACTTTGAAGGACTTCAGAACTATGAAAAGCTAATAGAGTTCAACAGTGATCCCAACAACATGGATTAATTCTCACCTGCTGAGTTAGAAGTCAATAATGTAGAACAGGTGGACATCACCCAACCTTATGATGCTCCACCACCAATGTCTCAATCTCAAGTTCACAATGATGATGATAATGGGATGCAAGGAGATTTTGAGGTTGAGGGGCTAGAACCAGAACAAGAGGGTCAGGGGGTACAACCAGAACAGGAGGGTGGGGGTCAGGGGGTAGAACCAGAACAGGAGGGTGGGGGTCAGGGGGTAGAACCAGAACAAGAGGGTGAGGGTGAGGGGGTATAACCAGAACATGAGGGTGGGGGTCAGGGGGTAGAACCAGAACAGGAGGGTGAGGATGAGGGGCAAGAATATGAGGTAGATTTGGAAGATGAAGTTGAGTGGATAGAAGCAGCTGAGGAAGAGGAGAATCATGGGGTTGGTAATGGCAAAGGGAAGACAATAATGTCAGAGATAGAGGAAGATGAGAGTGATTCCGATTTCAAGGGTAATTGTTCAAGTGGTGATGAGCTGTTGGATGATATTATATTTGAAGAGAATGTAGATATTGAAGCTGAGTGGCTAGGCCTTATGGAGTTGAATAACAAAGATTCTGATTAAAGTGCATCTGATGATAACATAGACAATGAATCTGACTTTTCAAGTGTTGCATCTGATGAAGAAGCAGTTGATAATGAAATGGGTGATTAAACTTTCAAGACATCTACTCTTGAGAAGCCTGTATTCTTCATTGAGCAGATATTTCCCACAAAAGAGGTGTTTAAGGAGGCTGTGAATATGCACAGTGTTGACACATGAAGAGGTTTAAAGATAACAAAGAATGATGCAAGGAGGATCTATGCCAGGTGTAGACAAGATGATTATGATTGACATATAAATGCACTGAAGGTTGTTGGCCAATAATCTTTCCAAATCAGATAGTACAACCCAAATCCACAATCCCAAATGTAAGATCGGGATTATGCTTGAGAAAGTGGGTTGGATTATCACCTTGAGAATGTAAGATCGAGGATGGTTGGCAAAGAAGTAGAAGAAAGAGTTGAGGTTGGATCCACAACGGATAGTATCGAGGTTTCAAAAGTAGAACTATGGTCAAGTTGAATTGTCATGTTTCCCACTCTCAAGGTTACAGAGCAAAGTAAATGGCCTTGAAACTTATTGAAGGGGATGATATACATCAGTACTCCAAGTTGTGTGATTATGCCCAAACTCTACTAGAGAAGAATCCTAGGTCAACTGTCATACTGAACATGGTGAATCAAGTTGGCCGGGGAGGGTTTAAGTCAATCTACATATGTTTAGTTGCCTTTGAAGATGGGGTTTAAGTGCGGGATTGACCATGGATTGGTGTAGATGGTTGTCGTTTGAAAGGTTCAACTCCGAGTGTTGCTCCATTTTGTAGTGTTGGGGGTTATCTTGAAAAAGTATGCTTTTACTTTGTATAACCAAATGAAGTTTCTTATTTATTCTTGAAATAAATTATTTAATCTTTTGTTGCATTAAGTATGAATGAATGTTATATATGTTTATTGCAAACCCGTTCAATAAGGCGTACATATTACGTTGTAGTTAATTTGGTGATATCCGATCTTTGAAGATCAAATCTTGACCCTCGTAATTAAGTACAAATTCATAACCCAGATGGAAATGAGCGAACCAATGAGCGGTTAAAGTGTGAGACCCAGTTAGCTGTCTTGACCAAGGGATCACCTGTGAATGAGGACCTATAGGAGGACAAATTCTTGACCACTTAATATACAAAATTAGAACTTCGGTGGTGCGTTGTTTCTTAATCTAGGAGTCACTTAAATAGGATCGTGTGAAATTAATAATTATTGCTTTGACTTATGATGGGAAGAGAGTCAATACGATTGATACCTTATATCTTGGGCAATATTATTAATTACATAACGATTCTTGACATTATCACGGAGAAATTAATAATTATTGCTTGATTTGTCCCTTATGGTGGGCTCATATCCTTTATGTTGGTATTAATTACATGCATTTAAGCGGAGTAAGCTTTGCGTGTATGGTCCTTGGGAATACTTATGCGTGTTGGTGTTTTAAAACTTTTTCTTTCTCTGGTTTTTAAAACTTTTTAGGAGGGGGTTGTCGATGATTTGGTCTGAAGCACAAATCTCTACGAGTCAAAGTCTACGAGGCGATGATCTGGCTTTTCGGATACCTCGAGATAATCCCAGTGATCCACGAGTTTTCAGAGAGATCGGTGCTTGGATCGGATAACTAACTTATTGAACCTCGGAAAGAGTAAGTTAGGTTTGGTAACTATCTGTTCTAGTTACTCGGATGTGCGGAATGGTTGGCCCTTAGTTTATACTCGTTTATGCTTTCTTTGAAAACCTTCCTTTTTTTAATGGAGCAGTGATTAGGCGTGATTAGGTTCAAATGCACTTGACAATTGGATTGATTCGGCCCGAATATCGGTGAAATTATGCTTCGGTTTAAAGATATGCAACGAGATAATCAAAAGCAAACAAAAAGCAAAAAGAAAAGCGACAAGTTATAGGTTCGGAGACTTCAAGCTCCTACGTCCACTCTCTCTGATCTCTTCAGAGAAATTCACTAATCACTTCCTAAGGTTTTCTAACTACCTCTGTAGTTTACTAACCTTTCTATTTTGAGCTTTCTGACTACCTCTGTAGTTTACTAACTCAAAACACACACAAGCTTTTACATTATCCAAGATAGTTTACTCCTTCTTTATACAGAGCTTTCGATTTACCTCCTTGTGGTTTACTAACTCTCTACAACTCAATCTCACCAACAATCACCTCAAACTACCTTACAAAGGGTTTGCGGTTTCTTGGTTGGTTTCAACTAGGATGAGATATCCTTTACAATTAAGAACAATCAAAGGCTAGGATATCTCGATTAAGCTTTGGATATATCTTATCAAGCTAGGCTTAGTGGAATGAGATCTCTTCGAAATAAAGCACTTGGAAAATTCTTGGGTTTTCAAGTTCTTCAACTTGCAATAATAAGTTTGAGCTCTTGAGTTGCTTACAAATTTCCCATAACCTTCAATGTAGGGTCACAAGTATTTATAAGCGAGGCACCAAGGTCACTCTTGAAAACTATCAGATTGGAAGAGATAGCTCCATGAGTTCCCTCTTATGGTGTGTGATGAACGACTATATTTAGGGTTTGAGACTCCTAGCACGTTTTAGGTGGCTTCTTTTCATGTAGGTGGTCATCACTTTTTTGAAGTACGGAACATAGTACTCTTGACATGTTTTAATGACTTTGTCATTGTCGATGTCGATAATGTCTGATCTTTGTCTTCTTTTTTTTGACTTTTGTCTCCGGTTAAAGGTAGACAACCACTCTGACTCTTTTTGGTTACATCTCCGGTGATATAACCTTAACAACACTTTGTCTTAGTTCCTTTTTTATGCATGGGAATGTCTTGGGCAATATCTATTTTTTAAGGAATCGCGTTCTTCTCGATATTGAATCGCCGGTAGATATTTTGGTGCCTCGGAACATTGAGTTTATCTTTTGAGCATTGATACATTCTTGAGTCTTGATAATTCGTGCCTTGATATCCTTGATCTTGATCTTGATCTTACGTCTTCTGCGTCTTCAGGGTCTTCTGAGTCTTAAGTGACCACGAGTCTTCACCGGATATCTTGGCCCGATATACTTAGTCTTCATCTTTGAGTCTTGATTTCTCCTTTGAGTCTTGAGTTTCTCGATTTCTCTTTGAGTCTCGGTATCTCGATTTCTTTGAGTCTTGATTTCTCGATTTCATCTTTGAAACTTGAAACTCGATTTCATCTTTGAAACTTGGTTTCTTGAAACTTTCTTGAGTCTTGAACCTATCCTAATCTATATCTGCTGACTATACATTTTGCAGATAACATCCTGAATACTCTAAAAACTGAATCCTGACTCAACTATCAAGATTATCCTGAACATGTCATACTCAGGGGTTTTGGGATCTAATCAAAATCTCTCTTTATTAAATTCATCTCCGAACAATTTCCCCCTTGTTGATGATGCCAAAACCTATCTTGTTACAAAACACTTAACCTATACTCAGGTTTCAGTTTTTCCTATTACAAGATTGGTTTATCTCCAACAGTTTCCTAAACAGAGAATCTCCCGACAATTAATCTCATAGACAACATTCAGGCATATCAAAATTAAAGACATGTAAATTAAGATAATGAGATATTATCTTTTGAGCATAAATGATAAGGTTTCATTGATGATAGGTAGACAGTTACAAGTTACAATGAATCTTAATCTGAAAAACGAAAACAAAAAGACAAAAAGATAGGAATATTACAAGAGTCTTCTGAGTTGATCTTCAGTCTTCTTTTGCTTTTCTGCTCTGGCTCTTCAGTTCTGATCTTCCACCTCATCAGCAGGCACTTCAAGTTTGAACATTCCATAATATCTTCTTTTGGTATCTCTCTTTCTTTAATGATATCGAGTTGTTCCTGTCGAGCCCCCAACCGAGTGGCGTCTTTGAGAAATTTCTTGAGAAATGGCTGCTTCATTTACCAAGCCATTTCAAGTCTAGGAGGAGGTAAGAGTATTCCAAAACATTATACGCACCTTCCTTCATCATCAAGATTGATCCATCCTTGAAGGTATTTTGGATAGAAGGTGGGGAGATAGTCGATGAGCGCCTCATTGGGCAGCTTTCTCCCATCCTCTCTGAGCACATCATAGTAGAACCAAAAGGTTCTCTTGATTCTTCCATGCATCGTTGATAGTCGATTGGCATCCACATTGGGATCTGACCCATTCTGTGCTTGTCTTTGTCCTCTTCTCTTGCTCTCGAACCTCTTGAAAGGTTCTCCTTTCTTTCTTTCGCTCTTCTTTCATCTTCTTTTCGATCACTTGGCACACGCGGCCAAGCGGCGATTTTCTTAGCTTGCTCAATTTTGAGTGTTTTGAGCACTTCTAGTGTTGAAGACCTTCGGGGGCACTTCCTCGGACTCTTCAATATCTGAATCAACTTTCTTTGCGGCGGCTTAGAAGCCTTAGCTCTTTTGCCCTTAGGCTCCTCGAACACCACAACTTTTCTTTTAATTGGCATTTTAGCTCGGCTTGGCTTGTTCAACTCTTCTACCACTCGGTTTCTCTGCGAACAACTTCTTGCATTGTTTCCTCTGAAACACGAGTGTAGATTGACTTCTCCACCTTCTTAAACTTGACTTCTCGTTGGCCTCTATCTCCTTCATGGCTTGCACAGCGATTTTCTTTTCGACTTCCTTGATCGTCTTGCCTTTGAGTTTGATCAATAATTTCGAGATCAAGCCGTGTCTTTTCCCCTTCTTGGATCCATACTGCGGTAGAAGCTTGGAGAAGTCTTTGTGTCCATATGATATTGTTCTTCTTGACCTCCCACCTCCCGCCTTGTTGATCTGCTCCTCCTCGAGCCTTCTAAGGTGGTTTTTGCCAGCGAGAATTCTTCAAACGAGATGAGCAAATTGGCTAGAGAGCTTCCTTGAACATGTCTGTCATCTTGGCCATGAGCATTGAGCTCATCTCCTCAACGGCGTTCTTCACCCGACATCTCATTCTTCTCTGCCAATTTAGCTTCTAGAGATTGGGTTTGCTCGATGCTTACCTTGACATTTCTGCATTCGGCTTCGACTTTGACCCCCCATCTTTTCTTCTAACTTTCCTTCCATGGAGGTCGAACTTCTCGATCATAGAGTTACGAAGTTGCACGGTTCGAAGAAGAACTCGAGCTTTCAATCTTCGCTTTGGTTGTCAATACCTCCTCGTCGATCGAGCAACTTTGGTCGGGTTGGTGCAACCTTCTCTAACTTCTCCATCCGCGGGGTGAGATCAATCTCGAGGAGCATATCGGATCTTTGTGTCTCGGGTCATTATTCGGCTGAGTCTCGATCGAACTTTGAGCATCGGACTCGATCTGGGTGCAGGATTCACCCAGCAGGTGTCCACTGAGCCTCGGTCTGCATATCGGACATTCTGATTTAAAGATAGGTACTTGGTAATCTGGCATAATTGTTAATAGTGCCAAAAAGTTACACGAAAAAGGCTAACTTCGATCGAGGATGTTAACGTGACCTCTTGACATCGATTTGGTCTTTCTCATACGAGATTGACCCTCATCATCCTTGTTGGTCCCCATCACGAGATTTGTCTTTGGAGCTCGGGGCACCAACTTCCATGACCTTCCTTCGGCAACTTTCTTCTTAACCAACTCATCAAAGTCCGGGGCGTTTTTCATTACGAGCTTGGTTTCGAATCGAGAATTCGGTGGCGAGCTGTTTCCTCATTTCCACGGTCTTAGCCTCTGAATGAAGCTATGTTGAGCATTTACGGAAGAGTGCGGTTGAGGATCTGGAGACCGTTGACCTCGATCTGAAGAAGATGTCTTGGAGAATTCGGGGAATGAGCTAAGCTTCGGGGTAGCGGTCAGAATGAACCGTTCCCCTTGCCCGCCATTTGGTCTCTTGACTTCACCCTTCTTGAGCATCGGGCTCTCGGGTTGATGAAAAGTCTGCTTTGAAGGTCAAGTAAAAGATCACTCAGGAGCTCATCAAAGTTCATCGGCTCTTGAGGCTCAGCAAATTCTGAGGGTTGGGCAGACAACTCCTCAGTCTGAATCTGACTTGGTTCTGTGGTCTGAGCTGATGCCTCCTCAGTAGGGATTTCAGTTTGCTCTGAGCTCTGAGTGGGCATTTCCTCGCCAGAATCGAGCATCTTCTGCGATCGAGCACTTCCTCAGAAGGAATCTGAACTTTCTCTGAGGTCTGAGGTCCTTGGAATATTTCTTGAGAGAACTTGTCAGAGCTTAATGACGTCTCAAGAACCTCAGAGAAGACTTGCTCCTCAGTTTGATTCTGTGCCTTTGAGATAGCCTGAGCTAATACATGTAAAGGCAATTTCTGAGCAGTTTGGCTCTCAGGTTGAATCTCCTCAACCTCACTCTCCTCCTCATCATCAGTGAGAACCACCATTCTCTTTGCGCTTTGGGCGAGGGGTCTTTTTGCTTCTTCGATTTTTCACCCTGCTCCTTCTTGGCCTCCAACAAAGCCTTCCCCCTGGCTTGTTGGGTTTCTTCAGTAGCAGCAGCAACTGGTGATTCCACCTTCTTCTCTTTCTTCCCTTTGATGGTCCTGTTTGCAGCAATGAGCTTGAACATTACTTTGGACTTAGGGAAAGGAGTAGAGTTGGCAAAGATATCCTCCTCCTCTCGACACATTTCCAAAATAAAAGCTATTTTGGTGGCATGGAGGATCTTGCCTTTGTCGAAATTGAGGCCGTCTTCATTTTTTATGACCTTGGCGCTTCACTCACCACCTTGATCGGATACTTGGCCGGTTGAAATCCTTGGTGGGTGAGTCCTCAATCGCCGCCATCAATCGGAGTTTGGGAGTGCTAATCTGCTCAAAACTCCCGATCGACTCATTATACACTTGCTCACTATATCCATCAACACTCGTATTTTGGCCTTAAATGCGCTTATGTAAAGTCGCCTCAAACTTAACGAGATTCTCGGTAATCTATCAAGATACTCTTGCTCGACCTAACATATACAAAAGTGGGATCATCTCCTTATCTCACAACTCAAAAAAACATCGTTTAAATTTCTAGGGACTATATACGACTCGAACAAAATCTACACACTCGATGTATGCTCTCTAAAAGCGAAGAAATCTTGGACTCAATACAATCATCCTCATGTATTTCCATATTAGAGACAAACTCTATTACCTCACGAGAATACTCGATATAAAATTCGGCTCATGACTAGATTCATCGGCTTCATTAGTCGGATCAAATGAAGTGCCTCTTCTTCATGCTTAACATTTGATGTACTCTCGGAGAAACCACTTACTCATACCATGGGTTTATTGGTTTGACCAATCTGTCAAATATGGATAGAGTCATTTTGAAGATTTGAAGATTTAGGGTTTAGGATGATGAAGATTTTTACGGGCAAAGGGATTTTATTTGCGAGTGATTTTTGGGAGCGAGGGTTTATAAAATGGCTTGAATGGCTTTTGTTGGGAGATGAATTTAATAAAAGATTATATGATTTTTGATTAAGATCCCAAAACCCACGAGTATGACATGTTGAATGATCTTGATAATTGAGTCGATTCGATTTTTTAGAGTATTGGGATGTTATCTACAAAATGTATAGTCGTGAGATATAGTTGAGGATAGGTTCGAAGACTACGAAGAACTTCGGTATGTTCTGAAGAAAGCTGAAGTTTGATATGAAGCCCGAAGTCTCTGAACTTCGATATGGCGAGAGGCGAAGACTTCGGCATGAAGACTCGATTATATAAGTCGATACTAATCGAAGACTTCGAGAAGACCACGAAGACTCGAGAAGACCACGAAGACTCGAAGACCACTGAAGACTCAAAAGACCACGAAGACTCGAAGACTCAAGACTCGAAGACTCGAGAATACTCAAAACGCAAAGATCAAGACCGAGAAACCGAAGATCAAGAATATGAAAACAGTGGTAGAATCTTCAAGACTCAGTTTGAATGCTAAATTATGAACAAAGAGCTGAATATATCTATTTGAAGGATTTACCATCGGAGAAACGCGATGCCTTAGAAAGTTAGATATTGCAAGACATTCAAAACGGACAAAAGGAACTAAAGGGAAGTGTTGTTAGGTTATATCAAACTCGAGTTTGTAAATAACCAAAAGAGCCGTTGAAGGTGTCTACCTTTAATCAAGACAAAAAGTCAAAAAGGAAGACGACATCGCATCATACCGATAAAAGATGTCGAGACATTGAAAAAAGATGTCGGATGTAATACGAAAGTTCCGGTGCAAAAAGTGAAGACCGGCTACATGAAAGGCTATTGCTTCAAAACATGTTAGGGAGTTTCAAACCCTAAATATAGCCGTTTCTCACACACTATAAAGAGGAATCTCACGAATTTATCTCTCCAGCGGATAGTTTTCAAAGAGTGACCTTGGTGTATGCCTATAAATCTTGGTGACCCTCTACTTTGTAAGGTTCACGGAAATTTATCATAACTCAAGAGCTCAAACTTATTCTTGCAAAAGTTAAAGCACTCGAAATACCTTGAATTTCCCAAGTGCTTCTATATTTGAAGAGCTCACTTTACTAAGCCTAGCTTGATAAGATTTATCCAAATCTTAGTGAGATATCTAACCCTTTGCATTGTGCTTCATTGTAAAGGATATCTCATCTAGTTGAAACCAACGAGAAACCCCAAACCCTTGAGAAGGTAGTTGGAGTGTGTTTGTTGGTGAGTAGAGTTTGTAAAAGTTAGTAAACTCGCCGGAGTAGTCGAGAAAACTCTAGAGGAGAAGTTAGTAAGCTCCATGGGTAGTCGAAAGCTTGTGTGTGTTTGAGTAAGTAAACTACGGAGGTAGTCGAGAAAACTCAAGGTCGGGTTGAGTAAGTAAACTCGTTGAGTAGTCGAAAACTTCGAGGCGAGTTGAGTAAAGTAAACTACTGGTAGTCGAGAGCTTTCGAAGTTGATAGTGAATTTCTACGAAGAGTCGAGAGAGTGGATGTAGGAGAGCTTGAGTCTCCGAACACTATAAGCTTCTTTGTGTTCTTTATTGCTTTCATATCGTGTAAGCTGTTGCATTGACTTGATTTTGAAAGCATACTTTTCAGCGATATTGGTTGGAATCAATCCTTTGAAGTTGCATAAGTGAATCACGGCCTAATCACTATTTCATAAAGGAAGGTCTTTACCAAAGCTTAAAAGCGAGTATAATCTAAGGGCGACCATTACCTTTTGTTGAAGTAAATTTCGACAGATAGTTATCAAATGAACTCTCTTACGAGGATTGATAAGCTAGTTATCGATCCAAGCAACTTCGGGATCTCGACATTTTCGAGGATTCGGTTGGGATTATCTCGAGGTATCGAAAGCGATTTCGGGATCGGCATCTCGATAGACTTTGACTCGGAAGCGATCTGTCTTTCGAACCTAATCTTGAGGATTATCGATTTGGTGACCTTAGTAAGAAAAAAGTTTTAAAAAACTTGAACACGTGTATTCCCCCCATACACGTGTAAGACTTCGTTACACGGGACCAACAAGTGGTATCGAGCGGTGGTTCAACTTGACCACTTCTTTGTGTTGACAAAAGTTTTATTTTCAAAAATACTTGTGGTCTATCTGGGCTGATCTTATTTCTTTGAAATTTTTTTTTCTTTTCAAAAGATCGGAAAAATGTCTTCTAAAAACTTCCCATGTTCTCGATGAGAACTATGATCTATGGAGGCGAGAATGCGAGGCTCATCGTATTCAAACATGGCGTATGTGGAGAGTGGTTTCTCAAGGACCATTCAAATTTCTTTGTGGTGAATCGAAATTACGAGAAGAGAGAGAATTGATCCTAGAGCGAAATTTCCTAAGTCTAATGACCAACTAACTCAAGAAGAAAGTTAGTCAATCTAGACTACATTGCAAAAGACACACTTATCTGATACAATTGATGATGGTGTGATGGGAATGATCTCTCTTTAATATCTTTGCTAAAAGATATGGGATAGGACACATATTTGTTATGTGCAAAGCCGAGATCATATAAAAAAAACAAACTTTTCGATTGGCAATTGGAAAGTTTGCCGGTTTTGAAAATGGATGATGGTGAATCAATAGACAAATTGGAAGTCGATTCACTAGCATCATGAATGATCTAAGCGTACTTGGAAAGAAATATCCACAAAGAAAGTGGCATTGAAAATTCTTAGAGGTCTTTCTAAGAAATGGGATATTCATGCGATGGTGATTGAAAAAAACCAAGAACATTAGTTCAATGCCATACCAACAAGTCTTCTGCAAAATTTGAAAGCATATGAATTTGTAATTGATAAGAAATCCAAAAAGGTGGTGACAAAGATGATTCTTCATCAAGTAAGAATGTGGCTTTAAAAGCAAAGATAAAACACAATAAAACTAGAGTCGAGAACCCCCATGCCAAACATCGGGATGAGCTTGAGGAAAAGCTAAGCGATGGCAAGGAGGTTTAGCCGGACTTAATAATAGATTTGGAAAATACAAAAGCTATTACAGGAACCACAGTACCGGGAAGAAACACGAGGGCGGATCAAGCGAGAAGAAGAAGGACTGGTGAAGGATCTTCATCGAAAAGAAGGACTCCAAGTCGAAAAGAAAAATGATCGAGGATGATGATGCCAACATATGTTATAATTGCGGAAGAAAGGTCACTTCGGTATGATTGTCGAGTTGAGTCTTTAAGGAGAGAAAGAAAGACAAGTTAAAAGAGACCGAAGTTCTCAAGCAAAAAGGTCATGGTTGCGGAAAGAAGAACACTACGAGGAGGATAGCTCTTGGGATGAGATATTCTCGGGCAGTGAAAGTGATGACATCATGTCGATGGCCATTGAGGAGGTAAACTCTTTCGTCTCTCTGTTGTTGCTCCTACACTAGCACAAGAAGTTTTCAAGTTCATTTCGAAAGCAGTCATTTTGACTGATGGATTCTTTTGAGAATCGATGAAGGACTATCAGCATTTTTGCGAGGCGCTAAATAAAACTCAAAGCGAATAAAGGCGAATCTTTGAAAATCTAAAATGGAAAGACTCTACAAAAGCGAGATCACTTCTCAATTAATGGGAACTCTTGATGAAGCTGGATGTTAGAAAGTACAACTCTCGAGAGAAAGAGAAGTCGATCATGTCCTAGCGAAAAATAGAGAAATCCTTTGAAGAGATTGACTAATCGAGGCGAGTTCAATGACCTCTGCGAGAAGCATAAAACTCTCTGAGTGTGAGGATAGTGATAGTGACGGAAGAAGTTAACTCTATTGAATAAAGCATCTAAAGTGATAGATGAAATTGAGTTACGGAGAGATCGCCACTATAAAAAGCTGGATTGGGATACACTCGGGGAACCTCACAAGGTCATCGAATCTTTGCATCATGTAGCAAAGAAGACTATCTTTGTAAAACGATGCACCTACACTTCAAAAAGTGAAGTAATGCCCAAGGTTGTGACAAGGGGAAAAAGACCTATGGTTTGATAAAAGCCGAATGATCAAAGGTTAGAAAGCCCCAAACCTCGGTGAAAATTAGAAAACACGAAAGCGATCGATTGAAGAAAATTACAAGTACTTCAAAGCCTCGGGCTAAGAATGCAATCTGAAAAGGCTCCACTTTGAACCATCGGAGGAATCCTCGGATGAGAAACACTTTCGGCGAGAGACATTCTCAATTTGAAGAGACCAAGTCCTCGATCTGTTTGAAAGACCAGTTCGGTCTGAACAACTGAACCTCACTTGCCTAAAAGGTAAAGGTTATCGAACCAGTCAACAAAGATTTAGACCGGTGCACAAAAGCCCAAGCATCTGAACAAAAGGCTGAACCAAAGAAGAATTCAAAAGCCCATGTTCATGCTAAAAGCTAGCACATGCATACGAGAAAAGGCGCTAAGGCACCCAGAGTAGATGTGTATGTTGATGTTTATGGAAGACAAATTAGCCACTCTAAAGTGATTAGAGTTGTCGGTGATTTGGATTCGAAAATTATCTAACCTTGTAGGACCTACACAAATTGGGTACCTAAAATTGATCATTTTTATTGAGGGAAAACAAAGGGCACTAAAGCGACTAATGATCACATGTAGCGATGGGCGAGATAAAAAAGCTCTCGATATTTGGTATCTTGACGGTGGATGTTCAAGACATATGACGAGGATACAAGAAGACACTCAATGACTATGTTGAACAAAAGGCCCTGAGATCACTTTTGGAGATAATTCGGGACGGTGAAGGATATGGAACTTTGGAAATCGACTCGATTCATATCCATGGTGTGTTTCATATGTATACGGATTGAAGCATAATTTGCTTTCAATTAGCCAATTCTGTGATAAGGTTTCAATGTTGAGTTCTCTAAAAACTTATGTTTTGTAAAAAAATGATACATCACGAGAAAGTTTCTTGGTTGGTACAAGAAAAGGAATGTGTATCTTGGCGATTGGAGTTACGCTCCTAAAGATACATGTTTAGTTGCTAAAAGTTCCCACGAGATACCGGTTGGTTATGACATAAAAGAATGAATCACCTAAATTTCAAAACCACTGAACAAGCTTGCAAGATTAGCTCTTGTGAGAGGGTTGCTTTAAAAGTGTTGATGAGAACATATTTGTGATGCGTGCGAAAGGAAAAGCAGATATAAGAGCATCATTTAAAAAGTAAAGTTGAGGTTTCTCTTTGAAAAGAATACTTGATTACTACATATGGATCTTTTTGGTCTATAACTGTAAGCACTAATGGCGGAAATACACATTGGTAGTAGTTGATGACTACTCGAGATATACTTGGGTCATATTCTTACTCGATGAAAGGGCTGAGAATAAAGTTGCGAGAGTTCTTGAAAAAGGCTCGATATTGAAAAAAATGAGTGTGGTCAAAATCGGATCGACAAAGGAACTTGTAGGTCGAGCGGGTTAGTGAGGCCGAAGTCTAGAGGGAGGGGTGAATAGACTTCCTAAAAACTTTTGTCTGATCGGTGTGAGGCGATTAACTTTGATCGAGTCTTGAAGTGAATCGTTTGGGTGATAACCAACTTACTAATCGCTGAAAATGATTAGTTCGATAACTATCAGTTAACATAGGTGTCGCGGAAGCTTAAGTTTTACAAGTGAAAAACCAATTTTTACTCATCATTTCAAAGTTAGTGTTTTAACGGGTTATTTGAAGTGTCAAGCTTGATCGGATCGAAGCTTGGTGCTAGTGATCTCAACTTAGAATATGTATGCTTTTAAAGGTTGTGTGCAATTGTGCAAGCAGGTTAATCAAAGTGGTAAAAAGCGCAAAGATTTATAGTGGTTCGGACAAACCGATCCTCGTCCACTCTTCCTATCAAGGGGCACCAACTTCCCTAGCGGACTCGGTGATGTAGGTCTTACAGTGCGATCTTGGAAGTCATCGATCTTCAAGCATTACGAGTTTGAGCTTTATGACTTGGTGAGATATCGACTAGATCGGATCGATCGATCTTACATTCTTCTCTAACAATCTGGCTGTCGGGATATCTCGACTTTTCTTTGGATTTCGGATCGACTTATACATATTGATTCACCCTCAATATGTGACCTATCTATTACATCGGTTGTTCTATCTGATTATCATTTGGTATTCTATAAGCGATAATATAAACATCAATCATTAGCAATTACGATTGGTCCTATTACATGTGTTTTGGAACTTTTATCAAAACTATAAATTTCCCAACAATTTCCCCCTTTTTTGATAAAAACCAAAAACAGAAAACCAAACACAGTTGATAAATATAGAAAGCGATAAAAAGCACATAATCGAGAAGACAATGAGATTTTGCCTTAGGATCGAGGAAAATAAACTTTTCTCATTAGATATGTTGATTACATGTTACATCGAGAAAAGTTTGAATTTAAAAAGCGGTGATCTGAGAAGTCTTACGATTCTTCACTCTTTAAACTTGTATCCAGCCGGCATCTCTCTTTGATCTTGAGTGCGTTGAAGATCGATATAGTTTCCATTTGACATCATTGGTGCTTTGAGGATCGATTATATCGTTTTCTCGGGATGTCAAAGTAGAATCTCTGAAATGCCAGTCTGTCAAATGAACCATCTGCCTTCTTCGAGTAATCCATCAGATCATACTCTTGGCGAGATATTTTTACATTGATAAGTTTGGCCTCATTTTCCAGATACTTCAGAAAATCTGGATATTTATTTTCTAACAGTTGAGAATTCATCATCACGGAGATTCTTCTCGTGGAACAAGATTAAGGACAAAAGCATCCAGAAGCCATTCACTTCTGATCTTGTTCCATTCCTCAAACCTCTTAGCATGTGCAGCAGTTTTTGGAATGATCTCATCAACTCTTCTTTGGCGCATTTGAGGTTACAATGCAGATTTTTCGGCCTTTCCTTTCTTCGCTCTCGTCCGAATTTTTTCTTGATTTTACGCCTCATCAATTTTACGCCCTTCTTTCTTAACCCGCTTTTTCGGGCCTCTTGACAACTTTGCTCTTTGGGCGATCTCTCGGCGATTCTTTATCGGCTTTATGTCACGGGTATTGTGCTTCTTGTGACTATTTTAATGCGGAAGTAAACGTCTGAGGTTGTGATATCCCAAACACCCTTGTTGACTACCTTTCTTGCCTTTGATTTTTCAATCTTTTGAGAGACTTCATTAGCAAAAAGATCCGGATGGTCTAGTCTTTGTCCATGAAGCTATGATCTCAATTAGATCTTACATTGTTACGATCATGTCGATTGGTTTCTCGATCAAATCCTTCCCCCCTTTTGGTTTGATCATCTTTGTGAGTGGGAAGTTAGGGAACCAAAATCGATGGTGATATTGCTCTATTGAGATCTGCAATAGATAAGCACAGGCTGGGCGGTTTAAGTTGAACCTTTGAGATATTTCGGTCTTAGCCAGATTCGATGGCGAGAAAAAATGTAAAGATCAGTTTGTCAAGTTTGTCTTCATCCGTCGAGCTTTTGATGAGCATCGAAGAAATTTGTTGTTGATCCCTTTGAATCGACTTGTCATCAGCGATTTTATAAGATCGGCGGAATCACGGTGGTCCATTTTTGGGGAGAACCGATCTTTGATCTTGCTGCTGTCGGGAAATAGCCAATTCCCTTTGATACATTATTTCTTTGAGGCCAATCTGCCTCGATAAGCTATCTCTCCCTCAATTTCTTCTTTCGGGAGATCTTTGAGACAAGATCGATTTCTGAAGTTGATCGGTGATTATATGTGATGTTGGAATGTTTTGCGTGACTTGATCGGCTTGAGTTGTTTGTGCCTCCGGTGGTTGGTCATGAGCTATGACACGGTTCCACATCTATCATCGGCTCATATCCTTCATTGTAGCATCTGCTTGGGGGGAGCTTCTTGAGCGATCTCCGGTTCGCCTTGTTGGTCGATCGGCTTCTGTGGATCGAGCTTTGATAGATTGATAGTTATCGGCTCGGTGGTGATCTACGTTAGCGAGATTTCCTCATATCGAAATCAAATCTGCAAACTCATGACCGCCCATTTGCTCAATAATCATTATAAAATCGAAGCTTTTTAATCGAGATCTCTCGGTGAGGATCTCCATAACTTGTTCTCTAATAGCGAGGATGGGCGACCCGATTAGGATACATCTCATCAATTTCTCGTTAGATTTGCATTACGACTATTTTCCTCGTGATAGTCTTTGATGATCTAGACTTCGGGGGTATGCATCGATTCGGTTGATGAGATGAGGGTTCCGGTGGTGCTTAGTAGGTGGAAGTTTGTCCGATAGGCTCGACCTCGAGGTTCCTTTGTGGAGGCGTTAAGCTTGGTTCCTAACAGTGGGTTTCTGGTTAATGGCTTTGTTGCATTCAGTTCGCGGTGATGTAGTTCGAGAGGTTCGGACCGATGTAGTTTCGTGTTCGCGGGCAGGTGGAAGAGTAGGAGACATGCTTTCGGACGGCCCGTTAGTCCGAGTGGTGAATCTTCGAGGTGGAGAGAAGAAGATCGTTTGCCTAGTCTTCTCCGTAATGAGTGGCGATGGATCTTGAGGCTTTGCTGTCCGATTTTTCTGATTTTTGTGGTGCCTCGATTCTTTGTTTCTTCATCGACTCATCTTCAAGCATCAGTCATGGAGGACTTTCGCGCTTCTTGGCCTTTTCTCTGGACCTTCACGGTTTCTTTTCTTCTTGGGGCTTACGGTGTATTTTGCTTAACCTTGCTTTTTCCTTCTTAGTCTTTGGGGGAGTTGGCGCGTATCATCGTCTGGTGGCCCAAATATGGCTAAAGTGGTGGAGGAATGCCTTGTGAGGGCTTGATCCATTCTGTTTCCCATCGGCATTTGGCATTTTGTCTTGTAGGATAAGCGCAACCTTGTTGAGCTTGCGATCCTCTTCTTGAGATAGACTGCCTCACTCATCAACTCCAAATTTATCATGTTCTTGGAGTAGAATGACCTTTAGGAACCCATGCGATTGATGTTTTGGCTTCATCAATTATTATGACCATCTTTGTCTGGTTTGTGATGTAAGAAGCATGGGCTGAATGAAATACCCATAATTATTTTTTTGACAAAATATCAAACAACAATCGGTATTTCCTCTTGAGCATTGGCACGACAAAGCCTGGCGTATGATGTTTGTCGACCCTCTCACGATGAGCTTCGTTTGATCGGCTCATCTTGATTCTCCCTGTAGTGAGCAGGCGAGATTCGTCGTCCTTTGGTAAAATGAGCAGAGCCGAGTTATATCCGCGTTCGTCGATCGATCTCTTCTCCGGTATTTATCGAAAGTAGTTCTTCTCTGGAGCATCTGTATCCACCCTTAAATTCCTTAAAATTAGGGCTTCATCTTTGCATCACTTGATTGCGATAAGCGGCCTAATATTTCTCAAGTCTGCTTTCTTGAATTTCCTCTACTTCCATTGATTCGGGATCCTTTGTCACCCCAAATTATGCGAACTTGTCTTGACAATCCTTAATGTAAGTTCCGTATAGTTGCACATTATTTTTACCCATCTGGTAGTGATCATCTCTGAGATAAGATAGATTTGGTTAAAATTGTGCATAAATACTAAGAATATCACATAAGCGAAATCAAGAAACAATAAAAACACAATCTGAGGATATCGGTGATTGACAAGATCTTTAAGATCAATGGTTTTAAGCAGAATGATTCATCAAATTATCGAAGTACGGATTCGTTTTTTCGGATTTGAGACTTTAAGAAAGCGCTTTGAATCGCCAAAAGAAGTAATTTGGAGAGTTTTCGGAAAATAAAGCATAAGTTTGTGATTTGGAAAACTCTGGTAGGTTTTTGATGAACCTTATAAAGATGAGGAGGGAAAAAGACAAGATTGAAGATCTTGGATTTGAAAAGATGGGCGATCCAGATTAAGCGGTTTTGATCGAATGGTTGGGAAAAACGCGTCGTCGAAAACCTTTTGGATTTAAAAGCCATTTTTTGTAGCAATTAATACATGTACCCCGTCCGCGTTAAATGATTTGCGGGGATCGTCACAGGTAATGTCGTCTGATAAAGGCAAATAAGCAGATAAAATCAGATAAATAAGCAAATAACAAGGGAAAAAGGCGATATCGATTGGTGATATAATGTCGGTCAATACCACTTGAAGTTGATTCCACTTGTTGATCTTAGTTTTCTGCCTAAACCTTATAATTTCCCAATTTGTTCTTTTCAACCGATACATTTCATTTTGTATCGATTTTCCGATCCTCCTCGATCGGTTGAAGTTCCCCCTTCAAGCGATATTTCTTTTCTCATATCGATATATCGATTTGTTGAGGTTTCAATTTCAAGTGATCTTCCTTATCGTCGGTTTAGTATGTAGTCGATTTTGGTTGACTGTCGATTCTTCTCGAATCAAGCCAATTCTTGGGATAAGTGTTTAAAAACTTAGTCTAGAATAGTAGTCTCTATTCCCTAAGTTGGTAGCGATTTTGCTTTATCGTAATTATAAATGCGTATATCTTGATATGTCAATCGTAGTAAATTTATCGATTATCGATTCGCGTGATTTCTACCATATTTGTCCTTGTGATGCAAATTTCTCTAAAGGCTTTTTTGAAATCTAATTTGCATTTGCACCCTGTTGGCCTCTATAAATTGGACCAATGTTTTACACAACATAACCCATTCACCATACTTATCTTTCTTTGTAAAAACATGCATTACGGTGAACCCTTATTTCGATGAAACTTAAGCCAAACACCTTTACCCTTTTTCAATGATTTCATCTTCTCAAATCAACCCTGTGTGTCCCTTATCCTTTGTTTTTAAATGCGTCATCAAAGATTTCACATACAATTGTTTAAGCTCCTTTACCACCACGTGGCGGGATCGCTATCCATGGCCCGAAGACACTTCTCCTAACGTAGTATGCACCTTGTGTGTCTATCGTTATGGCGTAACCCGGCATCAACCCAGACTCGATCGATATAAAACATGAGTCGATATACGGTCTTGATCGGACAACGGTTGATCTTAGTATATCAACTCATTTTTACATGTAACACATGTGCCCATAAATCTTTGAACCATTTTCGCACATGTGCTCCATTTCTTGTTGGAGAGTCCATTGACTTGGTCTAGGGGCTCTCGGCTTATAAATCTATCAAAGGCCTCTCTCTCGCTCCATTGGTTTTAGCTTGACGAGAGGCTTTAGGATTATTTTAAGCCTTTCTCACCCTTGTTAAGTGGGGAAAATGAGAGCATCGATTTAAAATCTCTCTCTCTCACTTCACGGGTTAGGATGAGGGTTTAGGGTTATAGGTTTAGGGTTTTTGGTTATGACTTATGTCTTGACCTCCGGGTCCTTTGTATTTGTAACTTGTAATGTAATCGACCTTGGTCTTTATCAATGAAAAAGTTCTATTATTCCATTGTTGTGTAAATTCTCTGCTTTCTTATGCGATTGTAGGCTTTAATCGTGAATCTTGCTTGTTGAATATCAATTTAAATCGACTTACAAAAGATGTAAAAATAACCCAATGATTTAATTAGATATTCCTTTTAAATTGTGCGTTTCCTTTAATCGATAAACCTTATCGATCGGTTCCTTTAATCGATAACTTCGTAAATCGATCGATTTTTCTCTCCGAGATCCTTGGTGATCTTGATCGGTTGAGATACTAAACTCAATGATTCCTTTTCGGCTGGTTAGTCTCTTACCAACGGATTCGAGGAACAATCCATCAAACATTTTAGGTTCTTTTTCTCCAAGATCCGGAAGCCTAGCTCGTTACACAATTCTCGAATCTAATCTCGACTAGTGGCTTGGTTAGAATATCGACTTTACGTAAATCGGTGTGAATCTTTTCCATTCGATATTCTTCTTTTCAACATGATCTCTTATAAAATGGTGTCGACATCCACATGCTTGCATCTTGTATGTAGAAACGGGATTCGTGATTGCAATAACTTAGCATCGCAGAATATAGGTACATTCTTAGCTACGATGTTATAATCCTCGGTGGTTTCGACTAAGCGGAAAGCGTTGGGACAACAACTTCCTATGACCATATACTCCTTGGTAGTAGATATACCATGGCGATGTGCGCTTCTTTGAAAACCACAGATCGGTTTACTTATAAAAAGTGACATGTTCACGAGGTTGACTTCTGTCGATCTTGCAACCTCCATGTCGAATCAGAATACCCACTAAGCTCTAGATTATCATCGATGGGTAAAATAAACCAAGGTTCTTGTCCTTGAGATACTTAAGAAATCGGCTTAGGCTGCTTCTAGGTGGCTTTGCATTGGATTTGCCTAAAATCGGCACATACACCCTCTGCCAAAGTGATATCTGGTCTCTTTGCGGTCGGTCACGATGAGATCAATGAGAGCCCTATATTCTTTTTCGATTTGTTTTCGACCATCCTCAAATGGATCCATCTTGAATCGACCATCATAGGAATTTTGGCTTCCTTGCGGTTTTGAACTCAAACTTAGCGATAAATTCTAGTGTACTTCTTGCGAGATGAATATTCATACGCACTTTGCTTCACTGGAGACCAGTAATTCATACGTCCCATCATGGACATCTCGAACTTCCCTTGCATTAAGCTTTTGAATTTTTCACATAGACTCTTGTTAGGAGATCCAGAAGATGATGTAGATCACGTGAATATGAACCATCGAATATCTTCTCCATCTTCTATTGCGAATAAGGTTACGTCCTTTGTTCCTTTAGTAGAACCTTTGTCGATCAAGAAGCTGAGAGAGTGTATCATACCAAGCTCGAGGGGCATGTTTGAAGCCATAAAGAGCTTTTTAAGTAAGCGGTACACTTGGTTGTTCTTTTCGAAACTGGAGGTTGTTAGAGCATAAACTTCCTCTCTGCTAGTACCCGTTTAAAATGCACTCTTTCGTCTATCGATGCAGTGAACCCTACGTAGGAAGCATATGCCCGAAAGCTTGACCCGAATGGCTTCTAGGCGGCGGCGGTGCAAGGTCTCGTCATAATCAATTCTTACGATTGTGAATACCCTTATCAACAAGTCTTGCCTTATTTACGGTGATGACATTTTTCTCATCTCTTGTTCTTGAAAACCCGCCGTGCCAATTACATCTTGATGATTTGTGCATCTGCAGTTCCCAAACTTGATTTCTGTCGAGCTGATTTTCATTTCTCTTCTGCATGCATTTAGAATCCGACTTCGCGTCTTGTAGAAACTATAAATTGTTGTTTGGTTCCTTCATGAGACAAATACTTGACAATACATGGCACTTTCCTGTCGATGTCTAGTTTTAACTTTGTCGAGATGGGTCTCGATAATCGGATCAGTTGGGTGGTATGGTTATCCGGTCATACATTACGATTTAAATCGGTTTGGAGAACATCGTCCATTTACGATAAAGGTTCATTACTAGTAGTTGGGGAGTAGTGAATTATGATCCTTGATAAGAACATGTCTCGGTGATGTTGGACTCATCATGTGGCGATATACGTTAAGTGGGAACCAGTGTTCCCCGAACGGATGGATTCGATTGATTATCTCGGTTGTATCGAAACTTCTTTCCTTAAAGCAGATTTTTTTAGTACCTTAGGATCTGAATGATCACGGTGAATCAGCTAGATCACGGAATGTATACCATTACGGTTTTGATTCTTTTCCTTGATCATTAGGTGATCCATTTAAAACATCGGTACTTGTTGATCAGGTACATCTTGTTACGAAATGATTTCTCTTGTTAGGAAGATGCTTAATCAAAGACTACATGGTGTGTTTCTTCCCACAAGTAGGGTTCGTCGGTTGTAAACCAAAAAGCCTTGCTAGATGAGGAATATCCTAGAATATACCCTCATCGACTTGGCCTCAAAAGTCTTCAATGACTCTTCCCATTGTTGTGTATGAAACACTTACACTAAAAACATGGAAGTAAGAACCACGAGGTTTTTTGTCCTTCCACGAGTTCATAGGGTGTTTTGTAGTGAGCCTTAGTCGGGAAGACATACATTACGAGTATGGCATGCGATGTTGATTCTTACGCTTGAAATGGCTTGGTATTGCATGTTCGGCTAACATCGTGCGAAACTTCTTTGAGGATTACTGTTCCTCCAGATTCTTTTCTCCATTTTTGTTGTGGCGTCCTTGCGGTGATGTTTCATCTTTGTATACCAAACAAACAAAAAATCGGTAATAAAAAGTTGAAATTACGTACCTTTATCGATCTTATTTTACTACTTGACACCCTTCTCGTTTTTTGTAATCTTTTTTAGCTCCGGGTATCTTCGTTTAATAAGTCTCATTCTTCTTATGTAAGAATATAACCCGAATAAACTTGGAATAGTCATCCACAATTACGAGTATATTTGCGTCGTTGAGGTATTTGGTATGCCTTGGTCCCCAAATAGATCCATATGGCAATTTGCGATGCTCTCTCTTGGATCTTGGGTCAGAATTCCCTTGAATGAAGCTTTTGACTGTTTTCCACCGACATGCGATGCACATCGATCCTTTAAGAAAATACTTCATTAGGAAGTCCTTCCACTAAACATCCTTCTTTATCTTATTAAGAGTTTTAAAGTTAGGATGGCTCGTTCTTTTGTGCGAGGCAATTGCTACTTTTGGAACTCTTGACAATCGGGCATGCATTTCTTGGGTAAGCTGTTCAATTTATGTAGATCGTCCCTTTCCTTGAACGGTTAGAAAAATCATTTGAGTGGCTCGATTCTTGATAGTCGTTGGTCGATCGAGAAACTCTTTCTTGAATCGGTTATCGTTGGTGTGAAAGCCGATAGTAACCCGGACCGCCGACATCTGAGACTCGATTACTTGTACATCATCATTCTCTAAGGTTAGAATCCTTTGGTATAACCAAAGTCATCATCACCGAAAAGTACCGCGGGCCTTTACATTCTATGTAAAATTTGAGGAGATGTTTGCTTCGATCATGTGCCTTGAGCATCCACTATCGATGTACGGATAGTTGCTTGCACCTCATTTGTTAGCGGACCCGCGATTACGCGCCAAATCGGGGCTTTAGGTACCCTTTTGGATTGGGTCTGAGGGTTAGGATTAGTTTTGGGATCATACAAGCGAGCACTTCTATTGTGATCGGTTAGATCGAGAAGGCTGATTTGTCTCCCGTACCTATCAACATAATCATCGTCTCTTTATATCTTTACGATTAGTATGATTATTAGTGTGAACCTTGGGTGACTTAGAAGACTTAGGATTTATCTTTTGTTTGTCTTCTTTTCATCGATTGTAGTTACAGTGCGGCTGACCCTAGATTTCGATTATAGGGGTAGATCTGTTGCTACCATCGAAAGATTCATATCTTTTACCCCGGCATAGGTGGTTTTGCGATTTACGAAGCATGCTTATTAGGCGGTGACCTTGATTGGGTCTCGATTGGACTTCCACTACGGGTTGTCTTTTTACGATTCGATCTGTTGATCGAGTTGAGGTCTCTTGAGCTGGGTTCTTCTGTTGATTCCTCGTGATGCTTTACCGGTTAGGGGTCCATTTATGTTTTATACGGTTGAGGCACTGTCTTACACCCTGCTCATTGGTCTTTTTCCTTATTAGATACATGTTTGGCTTTTTGGTGTATCTTTGTGAAACTTCAAATCGATTACATCTTTTGAGATGAATCGGTAGGGGCTTTGAGGATGTGGAAGGGTTTTCATACCGAGTCTCTTCTTGATGTCGTTGTTCGAAAATAGGTGTTCATATCTTGAGCGGTTTTAGATGATTTTTGTAAAAACCTCTATTTTCTTGTGATTATCCTCGGATGATTTTAGACTTTCATGCTTCGGAACAGCTCGTCGAATTTTGCTTGCGAGGATTTTAAAGTCATCGAACTTCTTTGTTTATTGCCGGTGATCTTTGATCTGCTTGTATCTGATCGAAGCTTTAACTTCGAATTTTAAATTCCTCGATTACCTTACGAAGCGTTTAGCCGATTTAAGTTCGGAGAGGCTTTTCTTTGAGATCATTCTCTTTAACAATTTGATTATTTACGGTCCTCGACTTATCATTTGACTTCACTATAGCATAAGTGCCCTCTTTTGCATTGGAGAGATCCTCAAGCAATTGCTCGGAGTAAGCTGCGGGTCAATCTCCCGGCGGTGTGTGCTAATGATAGCAGTGTAAGCGAACAAAAGCGGGTTGGAGGTTACCCCAGATTGGTCCTCCTTGGCCATCAGGCGGATCTCATCATCATCGAAGAGAATATCAGATCTTCATTTCCATAAGTCAGTCTTGACCTTCTTGTCGGAACCAAAAATCTTCTCTGAGGTATCGAGTCCTCGGAGGAATCTGAATCGTCGATTCTGACGATGTAAACCAACCATAGCTTTTACGTGTCCTGTCTGATTGCTCTCTTACATTTCCTCTTTCTTCCCTTTCTCTTGGCGTCGAGTGCGGGCCATTCAACATTTGTAGTGACTGGCTTCTCTGGTGAAACCGCGCTCCTTGATCCCGGAACCTTTTCTTCGGTGGTGAATCTTTCGTCTGTATGATCTGTCGGGTGATTTTCCTTCGATAGTAGTCTGAGCTTATGCAAAATACGATTGGTTATCTCTTCTCTCATCATTTAGATTATCCTTTTTCCTTTCATCTTTGTGATCTCTAGATCATCGGATGCAGTTCTTTACGGAGATCGTTATGCGATCTCCTATCTCTTCCTCGGCTATGTTGATAATCTTTATAGAATCTTGATACTTACCCGGTTAGTATTTGATTTCTCTAGTTTCTGAGTAGCGAAGCGTCTGTTATGCGACTTATGATGTTTCAATGGGCTCATTGGTCTTCAATCTATTTCTTTGGTTGCCTTAAAAGCAAGCGATTTGGAAGTTGAGGGAACCGGGACACCTCATCTTCATCTGCATTGTCCTCTCTCAATTCATCGAACTTCGTGAGCTTTAAGGCTCAAGAACAAGCTACTTGGCTTCATTTTGAAATGTCTTGTCAATCCTTGATTAAGTGACCTTCATGTCCCATTTCTTGGTGAGAGACCTTAAAATTTTGTAGTTGATATCTTTATCGGACATCTCTCTACCAAGTTCTGGCTTGTTTATTGACATCGTAATCCTTCCATCGAGTTCGTTGATGGTTTTTAGATTTAGGCGACATCTTGATTTTTCGAACTTTACGATTCGGCTGCGAATTTGTCTTTTATCTGGTCATTTTCCTCGCATATTTGACTAAGTATCACATTGCTTTATGATTTGAGATACTTAATCTTTCATGGTGACCTTATCCATGGTTTTCATGATAATATACCTTGCGATAGTATCTAGAGTATGAAGTTTCCTTCCTCTGCATCCATCACGGGGCTTTTTCGTACAAAGACTTCAAGGGGCAAAATCTGGATCTCTCAAGCTAACGGGGTTGTCGTAATATATGATGATGGGTCCTCTTTTGATGACTTCCATCATTACGCCTTGTCGAACCTAGATGGTTGGACATATATGGCCCAATCTGCATACTCATCGATTGAGAACTTGGCGGATCATGATACATAGGGTGTTATCCATCTTTGAGTGTTTTGGAAAATGAATGAGTTTAAGAAGTTTTTTCAAGATCGATTCGATCGACCACAAATATTCTTCCTCGAGAATCGATGATACACAAAGTCGTTAGTCGATGAAGACAGTTGCTCTGATACCAACATAGGTCGAGCGGGTTAGTGAAGGCAGAAATCTAGAGGGAGGGTGAATAGACTTAAAAAACTTTTGTCTTGGTCGGTGTGAGGCGGATTTACTTTGATCAGTCTTGATGAATCGATTTGGTGATAACCAACTTACTAATCGCTGAAAAGCCTGATTAGTTGATAATATCAGATAATCGAGGTGTCACGGAAGCTTAAGTTTTACCCGTGAAAAACCGGTTTTATCATCGATTCCAAAGTTAATGTTTTAACGAGTTGGTGAAGTGTCAAGCGATCGGATCGAAGCTTGGTCTTATTTGATCTTAACTTAGAATATGTATGCGCTTTAAAGGTTGTGTGCAATTGTGTAGGCAGGTTAATCAAAAGCGGTAAAAGGCGCACAAGATTTATAGTGGTTGGGACAAACCGGGTCCTCGTCCACTCTTCCCTATCAAAAGGCACCACCAACAACCAAGCCCGAACTTAGTTTTATGTGTTAGTTCAACCGAGTACAGAAACAAATATTTAGGAGTTCTCCTCGGCCGATCGAAATCGAGGAACTAGAAACCTGATCGAAATCTTCTAAACAACTTAACCTAACTTGGGTTTGGATAAGATTGTTTTTGGTTCAACTATGAAATCTTTTCTAGTGTTTAAGGTAGCCCATTAGCTAGATGAAAAAGATTTCTATGCTAGAAACTTATGGGATGAACACTTAATAAAATAATCTTCTTGATAAATGTGTTCTTCGTGCGGAAATCGATAATTGCTTGAGCTTCTTGATTGTTCGGTGTTTAAGTATTTCACTCTGAAGTGTGATCCCATATTTATAGACCTTGAAATCAAAGAGCCATTGGAGAGTAATTTGAATTTTAGGCTATATTAGGTAGGTTTCTTGAGATTGATGTGGCGTCTTGAGGCGGCATGGCGGCGTGAACTTGTATTTTATAGCCTTTAGAAGAGCATCATCAAATCCTTAATTGCCGGCTCGATCATCGTGTCTTGTTCTTATTGGTTATGAGCATAACACCGATGTTGTTTGTTCTTCCGGTAAGGTTGACATTCTTCTTGTTCGGATCATAGGCGTATGATTAGGTGAAACATCGAGTTTTCACTGGTGGTGACTTCGATCGATCGAAGCTGATCGATCTACGATAGATCTTACAAGTGCGGTTGACTTAAGCTTCACTAGCGGACTCGGTGATGTAGGTCTTCTAGTCGATCTTGGAAGTCATCGATCTTCAAGCATTACGAGTTTGAGCTTTATGACTTGGTTTGATATCGACTAGATCGGATCGTCGATCTTCTGTTCTTCTCTAATCGGGCTGTCGGATATCGACTTTTCTTTGGATTTCGGATCTAACTTATACATATTGTGATTCCCCCTCCAATATGTGACCTATCTATTACATCGGTTGTTCTATCTGATAATTATCAACTAGTATTCTATAAGCGATAATATAAACATCGATCAATTACCGAATTAAAATTGGTCCTAATACATGTGTTTACGGAACTTTTATCAAAACTATAAATTTCCCATGGTGAATTCATATAAATCATATCATATCGATTATTGTGCGAGAATGGAATTTCACATGAAACATACAATTTGCAAGGACCTCCATGAGAATGGTGTTCTTTGAAAGGAGAACATGACTACGAAAAAAGGGCAAGGACTATGATAATTTTGACATTCCTAAAAGATTTTGAAATTTGAAGTTGTCAACCTTTGCATGCTACTCTCGGGAATAGATCCATCTTGACCAGAGTCAGAGCAAAACACCCTATGAGCTTTGGAATGAAGAAGCCTCTTGTTTCTTTCTTTTCGTGTGTTTGGTTGCAAGTGTTTAATACACAATAATGGTAAAGATCGGTTGAAAACTTTTGATAGTAAAAGGTGATGAAGGAATATTCTTAGGATATTACGGAAGTCGATAAAAACTTTCGAGTTTACAAGCTATAGGACTCTTATTGTGGAGGAAACACCTCATGTTTTTTTTTGATGAATCTATTTGTGTTAGGAAGAAGCGAGGAACATGATCTGAGATGGTGACTAAGAGGATCACAGTTAAACTGAAGCGAGAAAGATAAAACATCCTTTGAACTGAAAAGAAGAAGTCGGTCACATTACATGATTGGGTGACTCGGACTCAGATAAAAAAGTTCGAGGATGGAACTCGGATGGTGAGCCTCGGGAAAACCAACACTCCAAAAGGTGACCAATCACGAGCAGACACCGATTCGGACTCGGGTATGTGATGCCAATGAAGATGTGGTCTGGTGAGGCAAAGTCTGAATCTATTAACCAAAGGGAACAAATGTCTCTGATGATTACGAATAAATTTCCACGAGGAAGATGGTTCCTTTCTCCTTTTACATTTGTTCCTGAGTTTCTTTGATTTAAGCCTGAACCTAAAATCTCAAATGTTGAGGATATTATTGAAGGGGGAACATCAAGAAGGAAATGGTTAGATAGTCATCCTACAAGTCAGTTGTGGGTGATCTAGCGAAGGTGTTAAAAACAAGAAGGTTCCATGGTGAGAGTCTTGCACTATGCTGCTTCCTTTCGGAGAAAGAACCTGCGATATTGGTGAAGCTCTACAAGATTCTTATTGGATTCTTCTTTATGCAAGATAGTGAATCAATTCTCAAGGAATGAAGTATGGGAGTTGGTAGATAGACACGAAAGGCACAATGTCATTGGAACAGTGGGTTTTCAAGAATAAAAGATGAAAAAACAACAACATTGTAAGAAACAAAGGCAAAATTTAGTTGCACAAGGTTATTCCCAAGAAGGCTTGGATTATGATGAAACCTTTTTTGTTGCAAGACCCAAAGCCATCAGTTGTTTCTTGCATATCATGAAGTTCAAGTCTCTATCAAATGGATGTGAAAAGTGCATTTATGAGCGGTGTGTAAAGAAAGAGGTTTATGTAGAACAACCTCCACGGCTTCAAAAGAATGACCAAGTTCTGAGGGCTCGGAAAAGTTTTGTATGGTCTCAAGCAAGCACCGGAGCATGGTATGATACTCTTTCTCGGTTTCTTCTTGACCATGGTTTTGTCGAAAAGGCTGTTGATAGAACTACATTAGGGATAGAGGATGGGAAAGATATCTTCTTGGTTCGGATATATGTTGATGACATCATTTTGGATCTCCAAACCATCAATTTGTGTGAAAAAGTTTTCCACTTGATGATGAAAGGCAAATTTGAGATGTCAATGATGGGGAGATGAATTTCTTTCTAGGTCTTCAAGTGAAACAATCAAAGGAAGGAATATTCATCGACCGACCCAAAATACACGGAGATCGATTGCCAAATATGGTGTACAAAATTGCAATGCGATTAGGTTCCTATGAATACTAACTACAAGATGGATCTCGATTGGAAAGCCGTCGGTGAATCATTTGATTATAGAGGAATCATTGGATCATTGCTCTATCTCATGACAAGTAGGCCATATATAACATTTCTTTGTTGGGATATGTGCAAGATACCAAGCTAATCCTAAGACTAGTCACATGGAAATTTGAAAAAATATACTAAGATATCTTAAGAACACGATGAATAGAGGATTTATGGTATCGGTGATGATAACCTTGAATTAGCGGTTACTCGAGATCACTACGGAGGTTGTAGAATTAACGAAGTCCTAGCAGGAACTTGTCAATTCTAGGAAGTTGAGGCGATATCTTGGTTTTCAAAGCAGACCTCGATAGCAACGATTACTCTTGACATCACTTTGAATACATAGGCTGAGGAAGGCTGCATTTACTCTTTCGATTCTTTGGCTCGGAACAACAATTAAGGGATTATAAAGTTGAAGCCGAAATTACCAATATTTTTGTGACCTTAATAGTACCATTGCTATTTTTCATAATCCGTTATTGCACACGGATCTGGCGTGCATTGGATTTCGGACATCACTTCATCGAGAGATCATGTCGATAGGAGAAAAAAGGACATAAGGATGGAAAATTCATCTTGCGATAGGCAATAGTGTTTTTGGCGGGATCATATCTTGGTAAACCTTTGTCATTTGAATCAAGATTGACCAGGGGAACTTTCAGTTGAAATTAGGGATGTTAGAACGGTGTATATAAATAACAACACGATTCTCCCGCGATCACCGGAGCTAGATTTAAGCTATGCGTAACTTTCTCGAAATTGAAATTCCTTGAAAACTTCGAGGATAAAACTTCAAATTCTTGGTGATCTCTAAGAAACTTCAGTTACTTTGTCGATTTACATAACCAACAACCATTCGATGATCGATGTTATTTGACATTGAAAAGCACAACCAACTCAAAGCAGAATAAGAGCTCTGAAATTATTTGTTGTTTAGCAAGACTCATCCGACTCATTTATTGCTCGAGTAAACTTCATAAAAGTGTCCAATTCATCTAATTTGAGAATAGTTTTGATGGTATGCATTTATATTACCACATCAATTGGGGAATTCGTCAAAAATGGTCATTTAAGGAGGCCACATTATTGACCAATGAGGATATTTTGGCGGCTTACTTTTTTAGAAGGAGAGGATCTTGCAATGTATTAATGGGTATTAATCTCAGCAGATGCCTAGACAACAGTTGAGAATTCTCGATCTAGGAATTTATATATATAGGCCAAGCCACAATATTCAAGTCTTTATGGATTTTATCAAACATAGTGTTCCCAAGTTTTCTGCCAACTAAATTTTTGACTCGGATTGATAAATTCTTATATATCAATCTCTAAAATATTTGAAATTATGATTGGATGTTGAGAAAAGCCAAGGTCATAAAAAAAGGGTTGATGGGACAATCACGATGAAAGCCAAGATCCACCATGCCACTTGAAATTGCTTATATTTTGGAGATGTGCGAGAGAGGAGGAGGATATCTTCGCCCGATTCAACCCCATTCCTAAAACCAAAATTCTCTTCAAACCCATTTCTCTTTGGCTAAGGAGCCATTCGAGGAAAAAAAGAAAAAGAAGGTAGAATCACCCTTCTGCGGTTCTTTGAGAAAGAGACTATTGACAAACGGGAAGGTTACATTGTTGGAAGCAAAAATGGGAAGGAGCAAAAAAAAGCTGTTGAAGCGGAAGGATCTTGCTCCAAAGCATAAAATTGGTGGTTCTCCCAGAAAGCGAAAGGTACTTGATGATTACGAGGAGATACAACTTTGAGGCAAAACCGCTTTCGATTCGCCATACAAGTGTTGGCTCGGGTTATCTCCGGGACCACGAGATCGGGAGGCGAGGCTTGGAGTCTTCTCACGAGGTGCTCGAGACATCCTTTCGGTTGGATAAAATTTCTCGGGAAATTTTTAAAGGGGCTTCGAGACACCGATACTCTGGATGATGCGAACGGTGGAAGAGCGGCTGGAAGTCGATCGAAGATGTCTTGACTCGGTGGCAGGCCAACTCGGACTCGAGATATGTACGTCAGGCCTCGGAGCCACTTTCGGATGCAAAGCGGGACTGAATGCCTGAACTTGATTCTCTTGAGGCTTTCGAGACAAAAATATTCTTGATAAGCTCAGTGATCTTGTGATCATAGCGAAGCTTCTCTTGAACCGAGCAGAGATGGGAAAGAAAGGCGAGGTGAAATGAATGGAGGAGCAAGGAGGCAGTTCGTGTGACCCGCCTGAGCTGTTCATTACCACGATGCAAGATGTTTTCTTGATTAGGACGATAGTGTATATCCTCAATCAGATCTTCGAGATGCTTGATATTGCTTTGCATTGAGAGGAAGACTAGTGGAATGGGGAGACAACCTTGGCCAAACACCTGGGGGAGTTCGGAAGGACAAAACTCGGATGAAAAATTGATTTTTGATGAAATTTGGTTCAAAGGAAGCTAGTGAGGAAAACAAGCTGAGTTAGTGCCCGGCGTGAGAACAAATCAAAGATGGAGATGGGGACCAGGGGAGATCTTTGAGGATGGGTCAGATGGAAAGAGACTTCATTGGCGATCAACCTCAAGCTGAAGCTAGCAATCTTGGTACCTTTTGGCAATAACAATTATGCCAAATTTTGAAAGTACTATCTTTAAGTCTGAATTGTCGATAAAGCGGTGAACTCAAATGGGTGGAGCTCGGGATGAAAATTTGGAAGCTTCGGGATGATCAAGCGACTAGCGAAGGTCTTGAAGGTTCTGAGATTGATCTCCTCCGTAATGGAGAAACTTGAGAAGATTGATCGATGGCGATCAAAATTGCTCGGCGAGATAGAAAAAGCGTTGGCTGTCAATCTCTCGAATGATGGAAGGACTTAGCCATTCTTGAGCTAGTGCGGATACAAAACACTACGACCACTGAGGATGACCTCCATGGAAGAAAAATTTGAATGAAAAGGAGGGAGTCAGCGTGGGGAGTTAAGTGCTTTTAATGAAACAAAAAGCACCGGGAATCATTTGAATTTCTAGAGGTGAAACTAGCGAAGGAAAAAATGAGGTTGCGTCAATCTGCTTGTTGAGAAATGAGCTCAGTGCTCATGACCAAGATGTGAGATGCTTAAAGATACACTCGGCGGTTGCCCTTATCTGAAAAAAAGAACTTCATGGTAAGAACCACATCAAGAGAATGGAAGATAAGCAAAAATCGATTAGGGAGAGATCCATGTGTGGCCCGGCAAGCGGTATCACATGGACCTGACTCTCTCCGGACTTCTTCTAAATTGCAGTTGCGGGAAAGGGGAAAAAGGAAGGTGAAGACCTCTCGGAAGTTCAAAAGCGCGTGCTTTGGAAAAAGGCTCGAGAAAAGAAATTTGAAATGTACAATCAGCCAAAAGCCATAAAAAGTTGAAAATTCGATAAATTGAAATTCGCTCAAGTGGAGAAGCCCATCTACACTCGAGTTTTGAGCAAACCATGCTTGAGAATTTTAGAAGAAGAAACTCGATCTTTAGATTAAAGGTTGGAACAAGCGGTACAGTCTTACTTATTTCTTTACTGAAGAGAGAAAGCCTTGGGCGTTGTTCAGCTTTAATGGCAAGCGATGCTAAGGCTTCTAAGCCAATCGAGAAAGCTCATTACGGATGATATGAAGATGCGAGAAGAATACGAGAGTCTCAACCTCGGAAGAAAGTCTTCAACACGGAGATGCTACGAAGACACTTTCCGAAAGAACAAGCGAAAGGCTGGCAGGTCTCGGGCGTCTGTGATCGAGGAAAAGAAGATGAGCGAAGAAGCTGACGAAAGGAGTGACTTGAGGAAGTTTGTGAGCAAGAGGAAGGAACGCCGAAGCCTTTGAAAGTGGCCCCGTTGATAAATGGATGCCGATTGGCTTCAACTGACATGTGGGAAGAAGTGAAGAACGCTTACGGTTTCAGTGCGATGTTCTCCCCGGGGAATGGAGAGGAAGCTCGGATCGAGCGAAGCTTTCATTGAATATCTTCTAATCACATCAAAATATCTTGAGAATGGATTCTTCTTAGGATGAAGGTGTAGATACAGATGTAGCCCACAGATCACGTATTCTATTCTCACTAAGAGAGACTTGCGGTAAATGAAAGCCATTCTGTGAGAAATTGCTTTCGATATCTTTGGTCGAGTTAGGATTAAGGGCAGTCCGGACATCATCAAGGAGAGGAATGAAAAAATTTGAAGAAAAAGATTTTTGAATGTACCAACTGGAAGTGCCGGTGATGAAGTCGAAAATAAACAATGAGCGAATCTGATCGGTGAGAAGAACTCGAAGATACGTAATCTTTAGAATTTTCTTTTTGATTTTGTTGATAAAAATCTCATTGTAATCTGTAATGGTATACTTATCATCAATGAAGATTTATCATTATGCTCAAAAAGATAATACCTTATTATCTTATTTACATGTCTTTTATTTTGATATATCTTTGATTTATGTCTGACTAAGCTGAATGATGATATGGGAAAATTGTTTTAAGTATTTGTAGAACTACTTAAAAATTCATTCTTGAAGAAATTCTTGAATGTCTTAAGTGTTGGAAAAACTCTCTGAATGTATTGAGATTTCCGTTGAAAATGTTGAGAACAGTCTGGTTATGTATTTATCGCTTAGAATGGTTTAGCACATCCATCAAAAAGGAAATTCGACAGAGTTGGTTGGCAAAGTTATATGATTTTGATTAGATCCAAAACCCCACGAGTATAACATGTTTGGTCTTGATCCAAAAGGATTCGGTTTTAGGTGAGGATGTTGTCGCAAAATGTATGGTCTAATGATCTTAGGTTCGGAATCAGGATAGAATAAAGAACTCGATATATTTGAAGAAACGAGAAGTTTCCGTGTAAACTGAAATTCTCTGAGCTAGAGTGGCAGGAGCTGATATATCGGTCGATTGCGTCTGAACTCGAAGACCACAGAGGCTTTGAAGATAGAAGACTTCAGAAATGAAACAGAGACTCAAGACTCGGAAGACAGAGACTCGGAAGACTCTGAAAGGCAAAGTGAAAATTAAAATCAGAAACTGATGAATACTCGATATGAACCTGATCATTTGAATGTAGGAAAGCGATGCATGAAAGTTCAGATGTTAAAGTGGAATGAAAGGAACTAAATCAGGAAGTGTTGTTAGGTTGCTATCAAACTGGGTTTGTAACCAAAGAGGCGGTTGAAGGTCTTGCCCAACTAGCCCAGACAAAGTCGAAAAAGAGGAAGGCGACCACCACTCTTGACCTTGTGAAAAGATGTCATGGAATAAAAGTGAAGGCATGGGTTTCATGCCACACCGTAAGACAAATTTATCTACTCAGGATAGTTTTCAAAGTGACATGGTGCATCCTTTGACCTCAAATAATTCTTGCAAAGTTAAAAACAGAAACCATGAATTTTGAAACTCCTTTTACTAAGCCTGGCTTGATAAGATTTATCAACAGTCGAGATATCTAACCACTGCATTTATTCATTGTAAGGATTATCTGATGTGAATAATAGAAACTAGGCTATGAGGAGAATGGTTGATTAGTGTTTGTTTGGTGGTGAGTTGTAAGAGTTGATGACTCACTGTAGGTAGTCGAACTCTGGGAGAGTTGGTAAAATTCAGAATTGACTTGTGTGTGTTGGTGGTGGCTAAAATCAGAAGGCTTGATGGGATTTGGGTAAACCTTCAATGGAGTAGTCAGACTGTGGTTGATAAATAAACTCTGGTGGTCGGAAAGAAACTCGAAGTTGATGATGATTTAAGAATTGGAGAGAGTGGATGTAGGAGCTTTGATCTCTAGGAACCCTCTTCATTGCTATTAAACCCTTGCTCATGTAGTGATGAAGCAGTTTGACATGCTTTCAGTGTCCGGTTGATCAATCGTAGAATTTGTAAGTGAATCATGACCTAATCTGTTTCATAAAGGAAGATATTTCGTGACTTACATGAAGTATAATTAAGGGAATGACCAATTGATATTTATCAAAACTGAACTCATAGAGATTAGGTGGCTATTATCAAAAGCATTCAAGGATCTCTGTTTGCTCGAGTTTGAGATTATCTGAGGGTATAAAAAGCGACTCGGAATCAGCATCTCGATGAACTTTGAGCTTACGGCAATCGTATACCGGAGCTGATGCCGAGGATTATCGACCAGTGATCTGATGAAAAAAGTTTTAAAAGCAACACGTGTATTCCCCATGCGATGAATAATTTTGCAGGACCATGACTTCGAAGAAATATATGGAGCCGATTAAGTTGTGTGATTGAATAAAATGTTGATTTGAAATCAATCCCAAACTAATGTCGAATTTATATGAAGAACCTCTGGTATTTAATTTGTAACCTCATTGGTGATTAAAAACAGCAGAGCGTTTTAATAATTTGTGGGCCTTCATGGGAATTTTCGAGATCATGGCGTTCTTCCAGTGTTTATTTAAAATGATTCTGGTTCCTTCAGCAATAAATGAGTTGCATAGTCTATTTTCTTTAGACTAATTTCCTCTTGGTCTTGAAGTGTATGATAAAAGTATTCGATGTAATCTTGAGTAAATGGTATCTGAAGTTTCCTTTGAACAGTTGGTATTACATCAAGTTGGGTAGAAAGAAACTTTAGTAGTGAAACATTGATTTTAAAGTTTTCTCTGGATCTAACATCTCATTAAAAAGCGGTAGTTCACAGAAATCTTGATTGACGAAGTTTGATGAATATCGACTCTCATATGGTGTGATTTTATCATCAAATTCTTTAAACATGATCTCGATGATGTGGTATCACGTACTTGCATCGTTGTAATCTGGTTTTTAGAAGTAACAGTATCACAAAAATATGGGTGCTTCATTGGCATGCATGATATGGTGTTCCAGGCGGTAAATTCCTACGACCGTGTTGACAGTGGTCTTTAATGAATGTAAAACATAAAATTTGACAAGTTCTGTGGACTTCTGTCAATTCTACCATTATAATGACAATGAATGATTGCTCGAGTTATCACTCCATTTGGATACCACAATATAATTCATTGCTTCGATTATCTTTTGTGACCTCAAAAGTATAAACATGTGAGATTAACATTGTCTTTTGCCATGTAACCATCCTCTCAGAATACCTACTTTGTGGAATGACAATGATCAATGATACTTTTTATAGTGTGACACAGTTTACCTTCGGAAGGATCATCTTAGTTAATGAAATTCTTTTATGATCTCTTTTTATATTACAGCATCGGATCATGATTGCTTTAAGCTGATTGATGAAGATTCCTTGACTAATTGAACCATGAAGACTAGAAAAGTGAAGGATCAAAACTTACAAAGCCTTCGGACTTGTGGTGAGGAGTCTTTACTTCTTCCCTTAACCCATTTCTTAATGGAGACTTTGAACTATATACCTTTAATCGGCAGAGCAGGAGTGTAGCCAATATACAAAAAGTTTCTAACAGAAGAATTTTAATCACTAAGACATACCATTTGATTGGTGAAACTTTTCTACAATGATGATTTGGAAATATCGAAATAAGTATCAACATATTATCTCTACATTAAATATCTTCCACATCTTAAAATGCGACAAGTTCTATCATGATTCCTTTGACAAAACCATGTTCGATGGTAAAGAAGGTATCATACCATGCTTAATTCTTTGCTAAGACCATTGAGCTTTCTGAAACTGTAAACACAGTCTTCTGTCTGAAACGGAGGTTGTTACACAACCTCTTAACTTTAAGCACACCGTTAGGAAATACACTTTTCACATCAATTTGGTGGTGCAAAGGTTTCATAGCTAATCCGACTATAGAATCTTGTTTTCTTATTGTAATTTATTGATATAGTTATCTTCAGATGACTCAATTCAGTTAAACCATATTTATGTAATCGATACAGTCATTATTTTGATTCTCGATTAATTTTCTTTTTGGGTGAAGAATGAAGTTATATGAAGACCTTTTATTTAGATCACCCAGTGTTTGTGGGATATTCCTCTATTATTTAGATGTTTAATATCAACATTTGAATCAAGTTTGATTCAGTTCAACTAGAATATAGGAAGGAAAAGGAATCATCTTATAGAGTTGTTTGAAATAGATTAAATTCTGATGAATTGTACAGTTAGTCTCTTTAGTGTGTTGACTTTCTGATTCTCGCAATCCCAGTTATCTGAACTTCAGTTCAGTATCTGTTCTTTGAACACCGTGGGTCATCCAAAAAACAACATGAGTGTTATCCTGATAAAATCCTCAGTTTAATATCATCAAAAGTTTGTAAAACATGAAAGAAAATGGAAGCAACATTGATAATTAAATGGATACATTTTGTGAATGTATTAACTTATTAAAATGAATCATGACTGATAATAAGTTATTAATTCTTTAAAATTATTTATTTTTGTTAGGGGTCCTTACATTTGATGTTTGAGTAATTCCATTCTTTGCTATTATTCGAGATCATAATATGGATTTATAAAATTGGGTTCTTTAGTATCCTGATTTTATTTATGAGTTCTTTTTCTTGTCTTGAAACCTTTTCGATAATTGATGAGCTTTATAAAAGGTCTCTTTCTTTACTGAGTAGAAATATGACAAAATATATACTTGAGTGATCGTGCTTCTCTGATATTTCTGCCATTAGTGTAATTTGACTGGACTGGTCTGTCTATGTTGAAAGTATTCCTCTGGGTGGCATCTGCTTCATTGATCTTTAACCTTTCTTTTTAGCCTGACATCCTTCTTGGAACTTCATTGTAACTTCTCTCACAAGGCTGATATTACAGTTTATTTTTTGAGGTTTTGAAATTGGGTGATTCGTCCTTTTATACCATACTTCATTTGGCCTCTTGTGGAACTTTTAGCAACAGTGTGTATGTTTGAGTTCAAACAATGGTGGGTTAGTTTTACTTTCTTGATAAACACATACCTCGAGTTCTTTGGGGCTCTCTTGATAAGAACCTCCTCCTGAGGTGTAATTATGTAAATCAGACCCTATAAAACTTTCCATGGATATGTTGATCAGATTTCAAGTTTAAAAATATGGTCATCTTGGAGTTATCTCCAAATGATATAGGGCCTCTTGCAATTAGCAGTCTTGAGATATGTAGATCTGTCTGTATGTCTTTGGCATCAAAACATTACAGAGATACTCAGGTCTGTTTTCTCTTGAAAAATTCTTAGGTATAAATTTGGTAGGTCTAAATCATGACAACTCTGATACTTTTAAGTGGTATCTTACTATGATCTTGTATAAGCATGAACTAATGTAAATTTTCTTTATTGTTCATTCTTTTTTTTGAACTACATCTTGACTTGATAAAATCTTTATTAACTGGTTGAATATTTTAATGATGGATTCGGATTTTTGTCAAATTTAGGTCTTCGATTATCTTGATCTGATTGAAATATCTATATTTGAGTGTTTCTTTCTCTTGAAGTCTCTGATGATTTGATCAAGGATCTTGAGTTTATTTTGAAACTTTTGAAATTGCTGCATTTTCTTTGATTGTGATTTCCATTTTTCTTGAGTTTGGGCTTTCTTACTAGGTCAATTCGATTTCTGAACCTTGAGTCCTTTTCCTTGTCTACCTTGACATTTCTTAGGTTTGGTATTGATTCTTAGTTTAACAAATTTGTGTACTTTGCAGTGTTGAGATAAGCCTTATGAGGTTTATGCAGAATGTATCCCAATCTACGTTTTATAATTGTTGATCTCACAGTTATCATCTGATTAACTGCTGCCTTTATCCTCTTTTAAAGTTTATTCTCCGAAAGGTCATTGAACCAGATTACAATCATTTATGTTTCATGATGGTTACAGTTGAGTCACTAATAAACCTACTTCCAGAGTTTGTTTTGAAATATAAGTTCTTGAGTGGCTCCAAATAATTGAAGTGAATTTGATTACTGATCTCCATTTCAGATTTTTGGCGCAGTTCTTTGCTCTTGAGTTCATTGCATGATTCTTGTAAAAACGACATAGTCCTTCATCAGACTCAAAAAGAATCCATCGAGGTCAAATTGATTGTTCTGATTGAACTTGATAACTCATGACATGGAAAAGTTTCTATATTAGGAGGTCATCAACACTTGAGAATATTTCATACGAAGAGCTAGATCCTTGCCAAATTCAACTAACCGGCAACCATAACCTTTTGCTAGAGAACTTCTTGTCTCTTTTAGCTTGTCTTTCTCTTCTCTCCTTAGCTTTTCGGTCGAGGACAATCATGCTGGAAGTGACCTTTCTTTTTAGCGATGTAGCATCTGTTAGCGTCATCATTCCTAATCTTCTTGCTTTGGACTTGGAGTCCTTTTGAATGAAGATCAACCCGACTTTCGAGTCCTTTCTTTCGGTTGGTTTGTCTGTTTCTAAAGTACACAGCGGTTCCTCTTTTTCCATATCTGACTATTCGTTCATAAATATAAATTTACCATCCGGTCTTAGCTTATCGCCAGGCTTCGTCCTGATTCTTATGAGAACCACCGGACTCCTCTAGTTTGCAGTTTTTGTCATGAAGCTGAAAGCCACATTTTTGCTAGATGATGAATCATCTTTCTTTGTCGACTTTCTTTAGTTTCTTATGAATTCGCAGGCTACTAGCTTTCAACTCAGAAGACTTGTTAGTGCGGCATTGAATCAATGTTTTTTTAGTGTTTTCAAGTACACTTTGCATGAATCTTCCATTCTTTAGAAAGACCTCTAGAATTTTCAATGCACCACTTCTCTCTGTGGATATCCTTTCCAGTGCATTAGAAGATCATTCATAATCTTTAGTGAATCTGTGACTGAATTTATACATAGATTTAAGCCTTTACATTTCAAAACTATCAAACTTTCCAATGGCAAGGGTTGTTCCATGATATGATACGTGCCTTGGCACATTATAGCTAGTGTATCCCAAATTTGTATTTTAATGAAAATCATTCCCGTCACACACCGTAAATCAGTTATATGTATAGTGTGTCTTTGAAATATAATTAGATTAACTAACCCCATATATCGAGAATGGGTCATCGGAACTTAAGAATCTGATGGGATCATTTCTCTCAAACTTACATTCTCTTGGGATTCACCACGATGAAATTTGAATGGCCGCCGAGACCCATCTCCAGCTAGATTCGTGTTTTGGAATACGGGTGAGCTGTGTAGTCTCCATAAATGTAGTTCTCTCAGAACTTGGAGTTTCTTGAAGTGTGAGTTGACAAATAAGTGCATTGAGATAGACCACAAGTCGTGGACTTTGACAAAGCAGTGGTTAAGTTGAACAAGCTGTAACAGTACCACTTGTTAGTCCCGGTCTGTAAATTCTTGGAGTTGTCTGATACTGATGATGATGATCACAATGCTGAATATAATTAATCTGTGATCTGATTTGAATCTGAGTTGTGATCAGATAACTTCAGTTTGATACTCGTTGTTTTTTAAAATTAAGTTAAGTTCAAAATATGATTGATTCCGTGATGTGTATTTGAGATGAATAATCAAAATAAGTGGTTAGAACCTTCGAGCTCCGTCCGTCTCAAATTAAAGGAAGTTACTGTCATTTCAAAAGGTTTTATAGTTTACCTTTCTATTTTGAGCTTTAAAGCTACTCTGGTTTTGTAACTTTCAAAAGCTTAATTACCTCGGTGGTTTATAATAAAACTACATTTCTCCTTGGTTACTGTCTTGCAACTCAATCTCACCAACAATCTTGACTCCGCTGAGGTTCGTTCGACTAGGATAGAATGTCTTCGTTAGAAACAATCTGGTAGGATATCTCATTGGCTTTGGATATATATCAAGCTGGAATGAGCTCTCTTGAGGGAAAATAAGCACTTGGAAAATAATAAGTTTGAAACAGGTTCTTTCAGTTTTATTTGATGTAAGTTAGTGACATAAGCTGAGCACCAGGTGTAAAAACCTTATCCGTTGTGCGGAAGGGTAAATTATTTTGGTTTCTCCTTTGTGGCTATAGTTTGAGACTCCTGCTACGTTTTAGATAGCTAACTTTCATGTATGATAAATCTTTTGCAGGTGCATTTTGTTCGATGACCTGTCGCTCTCGATGTCGATGTGTACCTGTCATCTCTTCTTTTGACTTGTCCAGTTAAGTGAACAAGCCTGGCTCTTTGGGTTTTCTCCAGGTGATATGCAGGAATGTAACTGGGCAATATCTATTTTCTAAAAGGAATAAGGTTCTTCCATTATTGGAATCCTTGAGATAAAATATTTTTTGATGCTCGGAACAGTGGGTTTATCACCGAAACATTGATTACATTCTTGAGTCTTCGATAATTCTTGTGCCTTCGATGGCCTTCGGTCTTACATCCTGCGTCTTGAGGGCCTTACGGTCTTAAGTGACTTACGAGTCTTTGTTGACACGAGTCTTCAGACTCTGTTACGTCATAATCTTTGTGCGATCTTGACCTCATAGTCTTGAGGTTTCTCGGTTCTCGCGATCTCGATATCTCGATTTCGCCACTTTGAGTGCCAGTTCTCGGTTTCACTCTGAAACTTGACTTTCAGTTTCATCTTGAAACTTCCGGTTTCTTGAAACTTCGGTTCATCTTCTATTTATCGAGGATTAGTCTTGTTCATCTATTTATACATTTTGGATAACATCATTCATGAATCGACTCAACTTCTCAAGATTACATCTGAACATGTCATACTGGGGGTTTTGGGATCTGATAAAAGTCTCATCTTTATTAAATTCATACTCCCAATAAACTTTATACGGCATGGATAATAATGTTGGTATCCTTTCTCAAGGACAAAGATATTAATTAATACAAAAGCTTGTTGATTTGGCTTAATTAATTAATGGACTATGAATAATCTTAAAAGCAGCGGGAAATAATGACCGGGAGCCATGCTATATGTGAAATAAAATAATATGATTAGATAGATGATTAAATTTATAGTGGAGTAATTAATATTAATGAGGCTTATATGTGATAATATTTATTAAAATATTATAGCTTCATAGTCCATTGGAGGTCTAATCTTAATTCTAAGGCCCCAAATAGCCCAAAATAAAGTCGATTAATGAGAGAGAGAAGAAAATATTCTTTAAATTTAAAACTAATTTGAAATTGTATAAATTTTGGAAGGAAGATTATCTTGATTTTTCTTGTTTGTATTTTATGGAAAGAGATAATTATTGTATGGATACATAATTTATCCATGGTGAAAATTGAAATTGACTATTTATTTATTGTAATTTTAAAGAAATATACGTTAGAAGAGGGAAAGATTTTATTGGAAAAGATTTGAAATTAAGGATAAAGAATATAGGAGATATATTCAAGATTTCTTGGAGATCAGAAAAGATTTTCTCCGCTTATTTTCCAACCTAATTTTAGGTCCCCTCCTACATATTTATAGAGGATACAGGCTCTTGATTGAAGTCTGATTCGTGTGTTGAAATTGTTGGAGATGAATTTAATAAAGATTATGGAACACGATTAAGTCTGGCTTCCCAGTGGTAATGATCTTGATAGTTGAGTCGAGTTCCGGGTTTAGAGTGTCAGGATTATCGCAAATGTCGTCCTAATGGATATAGTTTCAAGTGAATCTCTGAAGACTCGGTCATATGAAATGAGGCGAAGACTTCAGCGTAGAAGACTCGATATAAGCGATCGGTTATAAATCTGAAGACCCTGAAAACTCAAAGACAGGCTGAAATTGATGTCGAAGATCAGAATATAAAAGAAAAACGATGATTCTTGACTGGTGTATATGAATCTTTCGATATGTTTGAATGTTCGAGCAGATATCCTCTGGAGGATCACAATCTTGAGAGAAAGCGATGCCTTAAAAGGTTAGATATTGCCAAGACATTCAAATCACGGACAAAGGAACATTATTGATAGGTTATATCAAACTTCGAGTTTGTAATCAAAAGAACCCGTTAAAATTATCGCAAGACAAAATCAAAAGAACAATATTTGTACCATCTTAACAATGTGATGACGTGAAAAGTGTAGATATGAAAGTTGATATAAAAAGTGAAGACCGGCTACGCGAAGGCTATTACTGCGTGTTAGGGGTTCAAACTCATCGCCGTTCTACTTAAACCGTAGAGGAACTATGTATTTATCTCTCCAACGGATAGTTTTCAAAGTGACTTGGTGTATGCTATCATCTTTGGTGACCCTCTACATAGTAAGGTTCACGGAAATTTATCATAACAAGAGCTCAAACTTATTCTTGCAAAAAGTTAAAGCCTTTCTGATACTTGAATTTTATATTGAAAGAAACTCCTAAACTAGCTTGGTAGTTATCAAAGCTTGAATCGAGATATCCTAACCCTTTGCATTGTGCAATATGAGGATATCCATCCTGATTCTGAAACCAACCGAGGCTAAACCATGGAAAGGTAGTTGGAGTGTGGTTGTTGGTGAGTAGAGTTGTAAAGTTAGTAAACTAGAATGGTGAAAACTAGAAAAGTTAATAAGCTAAGGGTAGTCTGGCACCGTGATTGAGTAAGTAAACTAGATTAGTCGAGGAAACTCAAGGTCGGGTTGAGTAAGTAAACTGCGATAGATGAAGTGGAAAACGAGTAGAGTTGGTAAATAAACCTGAGGTAGTCGAGCTCAGTTTGATGGTGATTCTCAGAGGTCGGGGAGAGTGGATGTAGGAACTTGAGTCTACGAACCACTGCCAACCTCTTTGTTCTTTAATGCTTTCATGTCTGTGCTTAATTATTTGCATGGCGATTTTAAGCATACTTTTCATGATATTGAGTTGAAATCAATCAGCTGAAAAGTTGCATGCAGTGATTCTGACCCTAATCACTGTTTTATACATGGAAAGGTTTTAAATAAAAAAGCTTAAACGAGTATAATCTAAGGGCCAACCATTCACATACTGATGATATTTCGACAGATAGTTACAAAGCTGAACTCTCGTCGAGGATTGATGAGATTGGATTATCGATCGAGCAACTTCGGTCTACATTTTCGAGTTCGGGTTGGGATTATCGAACAAAGCGACTCGGGATCCTTTGTCTCGATAGATTTTGACTCAGGCGTCACATGCTTCGAACCTAATCTTGAGATTTTAGGACTGAACTATCAGTGAAAAAAGTTCCCAAAATCTTTTGAACGTGTATTCACACTTTATCGCGTGTAAGGCTAGATTCTTTAGGACAGCCAGAAATATTGAAATGTGGTAGCAAAATACAATTTCTCTCATTAAACTGGTTCATTGGAAATCTTTCCCACGGATACTTGATTGTGGAACTTTAGGGATATATTTAGGAAGACTCTTGGAGTTCAATGATTTATTAGTTTTGATTCTTGCCAGAGGTTATTAATTAAGTAACTCTGAGTTCAATTGGATTTACATTGAATTATGTGTCTGTATGTTGTTTATTATTATGTTGAATTGATTTAGGATTGAATTCATGTTAGTAATTATTTGTTGAATTTAAATATGTGTTTAATAATCACCTCGAATAGATCCCAAGACTTCCCAAATTTCCCAACAACTAGTATCGAACTCGGTTTGAGCTCTACGATTTTTTAGGAATGTTATTAGGGTTGTTGGACATTAAATTGAAGTGGATAGTAGAATTGCTAGATCTGTTTTTGCGGTATCCAATTGTCATGGTATTTATTGTTGTTTATTTTTCATGCGTATGAATGAATGGTTTTTAAATTCGACTTCGTTCAGTTTATTTTTCATGAGAAAATCGCGTGGAATTAAAATTCTTGATTTGTTCAATCAAATAGACTGAGTGAATTTAAATGTTGTTACCCCGTTAAATAAATTGCAGCGATTGGAGGCGAAGGCGGAGCGATTTAAAAGATGGATGGGGGCAAATGCGTGGAGTGGCGATGCACCCCTTGAAAAAAATGGCCGCGAGGCTGTAGCGGATGACCGCCTGGTTGGGCTGGCTAGGATCGATAATGGTGTGTGAGCGGGGCAGAGATCTATGAGGCAGCTGGTGAACTTGTGAAATGAACGCTGACTAGTGTGGTGACAGGCGGCCCAGCGGCGGCTGGGCAGTAAGCCTACCGTCTTCGTGCGAGATGATGCGAGTAGCAGCGGCTGCACTAAGCCTTGGCGTCGCGCGATATTGAATCCAGCGACGGGCTGGAAGCGGCGTGCATCACGGATGCGGTACTTGGTAGTACCAAGATGGAGTTAATTGTGAAGACGAGCAGTGGAGAATTCAAGATGGTGTTTCTTGAAAATAAAGCGAAAGAAAATTAAACCATGTGGGTTGGATGTCATTGCCCAATGTGTTGTTTTGCTCATTAACTTATTTTCTTGTGCTTTTGACTGTTTAATGTGTTTACATGAGACATGAAAATCTCAAATTCAAAGTACTAAGTATGTTTTGTAATTAATTTGTTTGTACAAATTAATTACGACCCTCAATGATTTATTTATTTATTTATAGTCTTTTGGAGAAATTCGGGATGGTCAAAGATAGTTTTCACATGAATAAATTCCCAAAAGGATGATTGAATTATTATTAGTGGCGGCTGATGACACCTTGAGGCTGGTCGACAAGTATCAAATTATTTAATGGTTATTTCTTCGTTATAAAAATTGATGGTTATACTCCTTTCCGAAGTCGCATCCAATTTACTTATATTTGAATCAAAAATGGGAACGCAATATTAATTTTTTTAATTAAGGTTTGTAAGTATTGTTTAGATGATTTAAATGATGACCCTCTCCACTTGAGGGGCTCGTTCGTCATTTTTGAATGTTGGCCGATGCATGTTCATATTTTTGAGATTTTTAATATGAATCATGTGATCGAATTATGTGATTTAATTTTTGTGTTGAGTGCGGACATTGAGTACAAAGCATATATTTATTAAATTCTGTCATGTAAAACCTTTTAATCATTTCAATTTCTTTGAAAAACAACGCCACCAGCGGAAAACTTTTGTGTTTGAAGCGAAACTTTTATGATTCCTTGCTTCACCGCAGTCTGAATGGAACATGGCGAACTAAAACTGAAAAGAACTAACCAAAGATGCGATTATGTGGGAAGAGATGAATATGGTGGGGCCCCAGGAATGAGTTGACAGGGACATCAATGTATCGGATTCTATAAACGGCATTCATCGAAGTTTCTCGTGCAGACATTAGCAGGAAATCTTGAAGTGATGTTCGCGCATACGGCCCATATGGAAGTTCAAAACGACCAACAGTTTGAACAAGTTGAAGGATTGGAAAGGAATGACTCCTTTAGAGAGCACATTTCTAGGGTAAATGGTCTCTTTGAAGAGTTGACACGTCTTGGCGAAAAATGTGACTTCAAAGCAAATTTGATTTCATTCTCAAAACTCTGCCGAAGAGCTATGATCATCCTTATGTAAGATACCTATTGGAAAGATGGAATTTTCTTTGTGAATGATCTCAAGAGCAGATTACTTTGGTTGAAGAGGGACATTGAGCTCAAGAAGCGAACATGGTTACTTGGTCTGTACCGTTCTAGGCCATTTGGTGGTAGAGCGATGAAGGAATGAAACAGATTAACCAGTTCTTCAAAACTTTAAGGATGAAAGTTTAAGCAAGAGGATTCTCTTTGGAATGTGGGGAGAGGAGGTGACAATTAGAGTGGAAGAAAGAGTGAATTTCACTTCTTTGGTTATTTGAAACTTGTTTGGCGGAGTATCTTTGCCATTACGTGGGTATTGGATGGGGATTACTTGATCATGTATGTTTCACATTGCGGGGTTTCACTGCGCCCGAGACCCGACAGCTAAGTGAAGTGAGATCACCGTCCATGTCTGGTGGCAGGCAGTGGGAGAAGTGCACTTTGTCCTTTGGTATGAGACATTGTTTTAAGGATGTTCTTTATGTTCCTATTTTTAGAAATTTCTAAGCATTTGTCGATTGATATTACCATTCGTTTTAATAAAAGATATTCTTGTTTTTCGTCTTGATGTGATTATCATCGTGGGAACATTCTATATTATTTGTGCACATTTCTTTAAAATGCATCTATAGCATTTATATTAAGCAGAAAGCTCATTTGGCGTGAATGAGACCTTCTCTTTGGCACCTAAAGATTAGGTCATATTAACTTAAAAAGGTTTCAAGAGTTGGTGAAAGATGGTTCTTTGGGGTCTCTCA